>JAJMKW010000052.1:0-69873 GCA_030569455.1 Australozyma saccharicola | reverse complement strand
GCCACACTGAGTAATGCAGTGGGAGACCATGTGTGAAATTGTGGTGCTGCAATCTCTTTTTTTACTTTTTACTAGCCAAGAAACATAATTTTTAATTTTTTGGATGAACCATGCTTAAAAGGTTAATCCAGAGTCAGGCGATGAGTTGTCTCAACGCCAGACGAAAACGTCGATATCTTAACTCTCTGAATTAAATCAATTCTTAACTGAACGAATCCAAACAACTCTTTAAACAAAATGATCAAACTTTTAAATAAATCATCTATTGCTTTATAAAGGCTCTATAAAAGGTTTGACCTCTATTCCTTTAAAACTGATTTAAAGCAGTTTGCTGGCAAACTAGTCTAAATGACGCCTACAATCGCGCCGAAAGTCAGTCTTCCTCCTCATCAAACTTAGCAAGACAGTCAAGAGCAGCCATACATCCAGTACCAGCAGAAGTAATGGCTTGTCTGTATTTCTTGTCTTGAACGTCACCAGCGGCGAAAACGAAAGGAACAGAGGTGGTGGCAGTACCAGGAACGGTTTTGATGTAACCACTCTCATCGGTGTCCAACTGAGATGCAAATACCTGAGTTGCAGGAATATGGCCAATGGCGTAGAAAAGACCGTTGACTGGAAGAGAGGAAGTCTCCTTGGTCTCGTTGTTGACCAAATCCAAGCTTTGCAAAGTCTTACCGTCACCCTTGGCGGCAGTAGGAGAAGTTTTCCACAAAATCTCAATCTTCTCGTGGTTCATGGCTCTCTTTTGCATAATTGGAGAAGCACGCAAAACGCCTCTTCTCACAAGCAAGTAAACCTTGGAGGCATATTTGGTCAAAAACAAAGCCTCCTCACATGCAGAGTCACCTCCACCAACAACGGCCAATGGCTTGTTACGGAAGATTGGAACAGCACCATCACAAACGGCACAAGCGGAGATACCTTGTTGCCAGTAAGTTTCCTCGCCAGGAAGGTCCATTCTCTTGGCCAGAGCGCCGGTGGCAATAATTACGGCATCGGTGGTTACAGGCTCACTGTCCTCATTCCATTCAGTCCACAACTTGAAAGGACGAGAGGAGAAGTCCACTTTCGAGACGGTTTCAGTAATAATCTCAGTACCAAAACGAGCACTTTGTTGGCGCATGTTGTCCATGAGCTCAGAACCCGTAAGTCCATTAGGGAAACCTGGGAAGTTCTCGATCTCAGTGGTGGTGGTCAATTGACCTCCAGCGGCAATACCGTTGGCCAACATACCCTCGTACATGACAGGCTTAGCCTCAGCACGAGCAAGGTAGATGGCGGCAGTATGAGCAGCAGGGCCAGAGCCAATAATGGTGACTTTGTGGTGAACCATTCTTGAAAAGTTAATGAGACGTGAAATTCTGGATACTTTGAGTACGAATACGGGAATTGAGATGGGGTTTTGAACACTGTTGTGGCTTAAAATTCCAAATCAAGAGGTTCTTAAATAAGATTTCTTTAAAATTAGTTTCGCTTATGACAGCTAAACGGTTTTTTAATCAAAGGAGAATGTTTTAAAAATCTGAAACTTGCTGGATCCGGTCGCGGCTTTAAATGCCTGCGTATGGTTCTCGACGACGTCGGCTTATTAATCGGCTTGTGAGATTTACTATGAGACATCTGACTAATTGGGAAAACTGTGGCCCGAGATGAAAATTAGGCAAATTTGATTACGAAATATTGTAGTATTGTTTTTTTTTTTTTTTCTTTTTTTTTGATGGTTTAATAGTTGTTTGTATTTTTGCATAATATTTTTTTTACTTTTTTTGATTATGTAATATAGTCTTGGTTTTGTAGTATATTTATCAGACTTTGAAGGATGTGTATTTCGTGCTTGTCAGTCAACACTCTACTTCTTTTGAGTAACATCCATAGTGGAATATGGTTAGAAACATTCTACATAGTTCTTTGGGAGAAGAATTTAATGAAAAATATACGTAACGATTGCGTGTTGCAGGTTGGCGAAGAAAAACGAAGGCTATCGAAAGAAATAAGGCCAGCAAAGATGAAAAAAAGTAAGCGAAGGTAGAGATCAACTCTAAATTTCGGTAATTTAAACGGTTAAGAAGAAGGAAAGCAAAAGGGCGATCAAGCTGCTTCCAACGTAGGAACCAGAATTCTGGATAGGAACCGGGGCATTGGATGCTGAAGGTGCTGAAGTGCTTCCAGCTGCAACTGTACTACCTTGAGCAGCAGTGCCGGCTGGAGCAGGAACACCACCTGGAGCCGCAGTGCCGGCTGGAGCAGGAGCACCACCTGGAGCCGCAGTGCCGGCTGGAGCAGGAGCACCACCTGGAGCAGCAGTGCCGGCTGGAGCAGGAGCACCACCTGGAGCAGCAGTGCCGGCTGGAGCAGGAGCACCACCTGGGGCAGCAGTGCCGGCTGGAACAGGAGCACCACCTGGAGCAGCAGTTTCGACTGGAGCAGAAGCACCACCTGGAGCAGCAGTGCCAGCAGGAGCAGGAGCACCACCTGGAGCAGCAGTGCCGGCTGGAGCATGAGCATTATTTCCGCTGTCGGTAGTCGATATAGGACAGAGGGTGGTGTATGTTACTACAACCTTGTTGACTGTGGAGGTAACAGTCGAAACGAGGCACGGAGTGGTAACAGGGACGCAAATATTCTGAGAACAAGAAGTAATCGTTACAATAGTTGTCAGCAACTTAGTGGTTGTAGTTGTCTCACCGCTCTTCGTGGTACTGGCTTTGGACTTTGTGGTAACTGATCCCATGTGTGATTTACTAGACCTAGTTTTACTTTCGGATTCCTTAGACAGAGAAGATTGAGAAGAAGTAGCAGTAGTAGCGGTAGGGAGTACTGAGGAGCTTGTACTACTCATTGACAGAGTCAGCTTCAGGGTTCCTGAACCAGTTGTAGAAGTAGAAGTGACGGTAGTTGAACCAGTACTCGTTTTAGAGCCGGAAGACTTGGAAGACTCGGAAGACTTGGAAGACTCGGAAGACTTAGAAGACTTGGAAGATTTGGACGAGCTGGTAGAGCTGGTAGAGCTGGTAGAACTTGTAGAACTAGTCGAGCTTGTAGAGCTTGTAGAACTTGTAGAAGACTTACTAGTTGTTGAAGAACTGGTAGAACTGGTAGAAGACTTACTAGTAGCTGAAGAGCTGGTAGAACTGGTAGTAGGCTTGCTGGTTGTTGAAGAACTGGTAGTAGAACAAGAACTGGTAGTAGGCTTGCCTGTTGGAGGAGTGGGCTTGCCTGTTGGTGGAGTAGGCTTGTCCGTTGGAGGAGTAGGCTTACCTGTTGGAGGAATAGGCTTGTCGGTTGGAGGAGTAGGCTTGTCGGTTGGTGGAGTAGGCTTGTCGGTTGGTGGAGTAGGCTTACCTGTTGGAGGAGTAGGCTTGTCGGTTGGAGGAGTAGGCTTACCTGTTGGTGGAGTAGGCTTGTCCGTTGGAGGAGTAGGCTTGTCCGTTGGAGGAGTAGGCTTGTCCGTTGGAGGAGTAGGCTTGTCCGTTGGAGGAGTAGGCTTGTCCGTTGGAGGAGTAGGCTTGTCCGTTGGAGGAGTAGGCTTGCCTGTTGGAAGAGTAGGCTTGTCCGTTGGAGGAGTAGGCTTACCTGTTGGAGGAGTAGGCTTGTCGGTTGGAGGAGTAGGCTTGTCGGTTGGTGGAGTAGGCTTATCGGTTGGAGGAGTAGGCTTTGGCTTTCCGAAGCCAACATTATCTGGACTTCCAACGATTACATCAGCCGAGCTTGTGAGAGCGCTTTGATCTGGAGCCTCTTGAGCTGATCTTTTATTTAAACCCTCGGCGTAAACATTTGCAACTGGTGCATTGCGAATTGCAGGAACAGCAGCAGAATTAGCTAAGGTTGCAAGGCAGAGAGAGAGCAAAATTGGAGACAAATTAAATTTCATTGCAAACAATAGTGAGGCAAAAAAAAAACAAGTCGAGATATTTTGCCCTTTTTATGGGTTTTGGAGCTTGCCCGTTCTTCAATACATTGACAGGTTGGCTGCAACAATAATACAGGTTGCAAACTGATATCCTGCATGAAATATCTAAGCTTATATCCGTATGCAAACAAACCATGGTTAGAAGTCGAATGTTTTCTCTCTTTCATAAATGTTATTGAACAATCCATCGAGGTTTATCGAGACGGCCAACTTGGATACGCGGTCGTTGATGCTTATGAACTTCAGATTACAGAGGATGCTTAAAGTCTAGAGCTGATGCGTCCCATTAGGTATATTTTTAGCTTAATTCGAGTGTTTCGGCGCCAACTCATAGAGTTGGTCTAGTGCGTTTCATGCAATAAATCTATAAAATAAAGTAGCTGATTATTCAGAAAATCAAGGATTCTAAAACAAAATACTCTAATTTGTTACCAACTGGTTAAAATTACACGTTCGTTCGTCATTGTTCATTTTCGATAGGTATTTTCATGTGCAATCCTAAGCCGCCGAGCTTTCGTATCACTCTGAAAATTAGCATCACAACATGGAGCTTATTTCTACCCAAAAATTTCTTAATAGGTCTTTGAATTGTAAATCACAAGTTTCAATATGCCTTGAATAGAGACACTTCAAAATTTAAGGCTCGAATTTCACACTTTTCCTCATAACCCTTGCTTCAAATATGCAGTTTTGTCACCCATCAACTTATCAAAGAGACAAATATCAATCTATGAAGGATGCATAATTAGTGGTTCCGACTTTTTTGGTTATATCATCTGCAGTACCAACTAAGAATAATTCGTGAATCTTAACAAAGAATTATAATAAATACCTGGCGAAATACAACATTGCACTGGCTAGTTTAAACGAAGATGCCGTTTTTAATACTAAATACCGATTTTTCACTTCAAAACTTTCAAAAATGAAAAATAATAATATAAACAAAGTCTTAGCGGAATGCATACAGAACAACATTTAAGTTGATAGAAAAGCTCTAAATAATTCATGTCGAAACCTTAATTTGTATGCATGCACTCCACAATTTCGGCGACCTGTATATACAATATCGAAAGCTTTTTAGGTTGCAAAAATCGTCTACTTTATCTACGAACATGTGCTAGATTAAGATCCAATTACTTCCTGGACTCAAATGATTGCATCAAACCAATAAATTCAAAGAAGTTTCATACTTTTAATACATTCGTGCCACCTAGCTCTGCGAGTTAGCCAATTATCCTTCTTAATTCCGAAACTCCGCATATGCACCCTGCAAGGAACCCTGGGGTTCCCGACCACGGTACTGCATATATGATCGGCCAATACAGTTAAATTCGCTTTTTGTACGAAATAATTTAAAGTGTAAATGAGGGTAATATTCCAAGTATCCAATGGTCAGTTAGTGAGTGATTAGATGATATCGTTTTTCATTTCAAAATTATCTACATCAAAGGCGCGACTAAAATATTGAAATCAACTTTGAATTTGTGTCAAAATTTGAACAACACTTAGGTTATAATGGATTTTGAATGAAAACAAACATTAGATCGGGCCAGAAGCCAGCGAAAATTCCTGAAATTTGTAATTCTTTTGGATTTTGATAAAGAACAAATGCGAGGTTCTATTACAAGTTGAATCTTTAAAAATGTAATCTTTGGCCGAACATTGTCTCATACCTGCCATAACCTCTAGACCCTATAAAAAGTAATTCATAGCGTTCATCTGCCGATGAAACACAAACCTAAAAGTGCATGAGGCGCCTAGTGCAACTAAATGGAACAGGGTTCACTTTCATAAACATTACTCTTCGTGCATCATTAGAAGGCTTTAAGCGTCTATACATATGGATTAAATAAGAATTTCAAATTTGTGGAGTTTCGCTAAGTTGTCCTGACTTCTCAAAATTTGATACAAGCGATGAATAGTTTTATTCCCATTGCAATAGATATTCACTTCTGTTTTTAGGCAGAAAAGCCTCAAGATAAACCTACTTTTAGCTTGTTATAGTCAATTTTTTCTTACTGGGTCATTCGATCTTAAACGACAAGGTATTTCAGAGTATATGACATTCTATTCTTAGTTAGTAAAGCGATTAAGCAATTGAAACAGTAAAATAGTAGCTCTTCACGGCTAGATTTAGTTCAAACAATCAAATTGAGGCAAAGAGTTTTATGAAAGGAAGGAAATTCCGCTTCTTATCACGATTTTCTTTTTAAAATACGTCCAAAGAATAAAAAGTAATACTTTTTTACGAAAAAACAAAGTTGGTCGAAAATGGTAGCTAATTGACTCAGAAGAACTTTTGAATTATTGCACTATAATCTGATTGTTTTGTGTTCGGGCAGAGTTTATACACACCCTTTAACTTTGTACACACCAAACATGAGATATTTAATTCGAGCAATGGTTAAGTAGATATAAGCAGCTAGCACTGGGACTCCAGATGTCAAAGGATTATGCCAATGTATGCCGTGTGCATCATTTTAGTAAGCGCTGGTGAGAACCCTGGAATCGAATGTTAAATAGATAAAATCGAAAAACATCGACAAATTTTTTTTCCAATTTAAGCATATGCAATGAAGTAAAATCCGAGTAGTTCAATACTAGTTACGAACCAGTATTTCGCATTGCTAATTGAAATAGTTTTAAGTATACTATTCGTCAGTGTCTGCGCAATTTCCAGAGCGGAACCATCACTTGTAGGGCTGATACCCGAACCGGAGCCGATTTTTGTGGATGCAGTTAGAGCTGATACAAATTTTCTAGGCACATTGGTTGAGATGTCACCACCAGTTGTGGTATTCGGAGCTGACCCACCTGTCGAAGTGGAATTTCTTGTTGAAGCAGATGCAATTGCGACTGAAATTGCGATCCGATAATGCTTTCTTTAGAGTTCAAGAGGCAGTAAGTTGACTACGTGACCCCAATGTTATATAATGTCGTCGTCACGGTGGATATAACCGTTTGCGAAGTAATAGCGCTACAGATATTGCTTTTGAAAAATGTAACAGCCACTACCGTAGCGGTAAAATTAGGCAAAATCGAGATACTTATATAACTTTGATCAGTTTTACTCAATGCGGCGATACTTGTCAGGTACGGGACCGATGACACTACACATAAGCGTGGAGCTCGAAGAAAAGATAAGACCTTTAACAATACTTCCATTGTATTTTTAGTGGGAGCATAAGGAGTAATTACAGAACATTGATGGCACTAAAAATAAATTTAATTGAGATTTTGGCATCTGAAAAGCTGTCGAAGGAGAAAGTGCTGACAACCATGGTTGAAGAATCATGGTTCACCAGACTCGTTGAAAAAGGTAAAATTTTTAGATTAGGAGAAGAAGCTAAAAAATATTTCAAAGGTTTTGGAGACGAAAATTGTGTCGAAGAAGAAGAAACTCCAGAAGATGTAAGATGTACTTGTGACCGTTGGTGTAGGAACCTCTATAATGATTGAATCAATACTTGAAACAATTAGAGTAGTGGCATCACTAGTACTGGAAGTCCATGTGGTAGTTAAAGAAGTCTTTGACTTGGGAAGGTCTACAACAAGAGTATTAGTTTGCCCCGCAGCTTCGATGATAAGGGTCAGATAGTTTGATAAGCCTGTCGAATATTCAGTGGTCGTTGCGGTAGGTGTTGGGACTTGAATAAGATTCGTGTCTTTTGCTTGGGGCTGTAACGGTCTTAGTTATAGTAGCTGTGCCAATCCAGGTAGCTGTTGTGGTGATGGTGGATTTTGGAACCTCTATTATCAAAGTATTTACCAGATCACCTGTCGCAAATGCAGTGGTCTCATATTCACTAGTCCAATATGACGTGGTGGTAATCACTGGATTGATTGTGGTTGGAGCTGCTGGAGCCGCCCTTTGGCAAAGGCACTTATCCATCATTACTCTTGGAGGCGAACCAGAGTACTTTAGATTTCTATTACGGATTGTGAACAATGCTGGATCGTAGCCGCTGCCAATGTCCAACTTCAGCCCGTCAGAAGCAGTTACAATACCAAAACCACTATCATATATATAAGTCAATTCCGGCCCATAAATCGTATTTCCGTTTCCAAATCCATAAATAGAAACTGTTGGCTTATTTACAGCAGAAAGAGGTAATGTGAGATAACACCCTTGGCTGCCAAGAACTACGATCTATTCGCTTGAAATTAGCCCCTAGTGATAGAGGGTTTTAACATCGCAAAATATGCATCCATCGCCCGAATTGGCTAATTTTTGGTAAATAAACACATTAGAAACACAAATGGAGCCTGGGTTTACAATGGAATTCTGCGAACACTTAAAAGTCGCTGTATCAGACTGGTTACCGGTCTCATGATTAATTTGAATCGATCCGCTATTGATCCATCATGTGCTTGATATACCGATTTGAACACTAGTTGAGCTTTGACTTCGAGTGCTCAGAAATATTGCGCCTTCATTAATAGAAGAATCTCCATTGAAAGCATAGGAAGTTTCAAATATCGCATTTGAACTAAAACAGCCATACCTCTATTTTCAAAATTTATTACAGAAAAATCATGACGTTGACATGAAATACCACAATTAAAGAAAAGCCTTGCAAAAATGGTTGCACTTTGGGTTATCTGCCATAAATCTGGATCGACATACGTCACATCAGGGTTGACGATTAAGGTATCCAAAGTAGTGACCCCATTTTGAATAGAGTCTTGATACATTGTCACAGTTCGTACAATAGTCGTGGAGATACAAGGCTAATCCAAAGGGACCAAACTTCAACACAGAAAACACAACTTAGACACATCTGCGAATTACTTGCCTCTTTCATAGTCATGAGCTAATTGTGCATGCATTATCAAGTTGAATCGCCCATTTTAGTGTGACAGTTAGAGGCGTCAGCCGCACGAAGAAACAATGCGTTAATTGTAATAACAAATGAGGTAGGAGCCTTTGGCCTTTAATTGAAGACTTGGTCCTTTTGAAGGAAAGAGCTTCTTGAACTTAAATTTTCATTTGTGAAGCATACTAAAAAACTAATAAAAGTCTTACGCAAAGTTCAAGAATAGCGCATTTTGAACCAAAATTTAGCACAACTTTAAGAGTTTTAAAGTTCGTATGTTGTATACAGGGCAATCTCATAACCCAGCTGATAAAGCTTTTGCAGTGGTTGGTAAGGGTCATTTCGTATCCCATTTGACGGTTAATTTTGGTTAAAGTGACAATAAAAACAGTTATCCGTACATTGCCACTGTTAACTCTTTTGGTTCTTTTCAATATCTAATTTGATTTATCTTGTCAATCTTCATTCAATTCTGCAGGCTCTCCTAGTAGAAATTTAAAGTTGCCCCCCCCCCTTACGACCCAATTAGTCACCGTTTGAACATTACAAATTTAAAAATTTCAAATAGCTTAGGACCCCATCACTATTCTGTTCTTAAAGTTCAATTGCATGAGCTTAAAGGGACAAAGTCCGCTATCTCTGCTGATAAATTCAATGAAGATTAATGCAGCTTTAAATATTTAGTTCAAATATGCTTCTTTACCTGTGTACAAAAAGAGCGGTTTACCTGATTTATATAATTTTACACAATTCATTCTTGATTACACAGATGCTAACTTAACAAAATATACTCTGTGAGAACTTAACGTGTGTGGAATTGCTGCAGGCAAGGAACACTTAAGATTCGAAAGGCTCGGGGAGAGGGTAGTGGGGTTTAAAGCCTTATATTTTTTTTTTCCTCATTTCTTTTATTGTGAGTTTTTTTTAATTTTTTTTTGGTTATCGTGGTTTCTGTTGCATAATTACGACCAGATACTCATTTTCTTCCTAAATTAATCCTTTGAGCTTCAAGCTTTCGCTCGATACTCTAACCTTGAATTTAATGAAATCGTATGCAATTTTCGTTTGGATTTTCCTTCTTGTGAGTAATCTCTTCCTCTGTTTCTGTTTATTTTTACTCGTGTATCGTACAGAAGCTCCCGATTTTTGGAAATGGCTACGAAAAGTCCGAGTGAATCCAACTCAAAATCGCATCTTTCAGGATTTCATCAGCTCTATTAGGATAACTTATGAAATTTTGAGAACTTTGGTAGAAAACTTATGAGAGGATAGCAACACCAAAACTGCAACATCAAAACTGCAAGAGGTTTATGGGCATTCTTTAGATTTTTTAAGGTGAAACAAATTTCTGAAATTGCATGCTGTTCGAGAATTATTGGCTTCATTGAGTAGTCCAAAGCAAATTGATAAATCGTTTAACAAAGTCACTCTCAAGAACTCAAGAGTTCGTTAAATCGATTGCTTTTTGACAATATATAGTATCACAAAGGCCGTTGAAATGTTTATGACGTTGCGATTGTAAACAATAAAGTCTATCGAAAGAACGATTTGGCTAATCTACGTCCCTTTTTTATTCCTCAAGTGCAAAATCGATGATCGTTGTATCGGCATAATGCCGGTCAGACCTTGTTAATAAGATTATGAAAAGCTCACCTTTACTTGGCCAGTATTGCATGAGGAATCTTCAATATACAAGTGATTTGAAGTCCTTAAGTTCTTCCATCTTCTTCTGATAGTTATCACAAATTTGCGCCAAGCCCACCTCAATTGATATCAATTTTTTGAACGAATAATAAGATCCCGGATACTCAAGTGAAACAAATTTAAATAAAATTAGTGCTCCAAAAAAAAAGATCTACCCTCAAACTCTTCATGTAAATCTTATTCACTAGATACTCTGAACAATTTTTCCTTTTAATTACACAACCATAACTACTTTGTATCAGTCATCTCGAATAATAGATCATCGTTGTCAAATTCGAGTTCATGAGCCTCACAATGTTTCTGACGTGTACGGTAAAAATCCGTACCTTCGTCATCGTCTTCAAAAACATCATGATAGTGGACTTCTTTTGGCTTCCTGGAACTCTGGTGAGAGACACTATACGGCTGCTGTGGTTGTGACTCCAGGGATCGGCTTCCTAATGGCCCCAGGGCTCCTAATGGCCCCAGAGTTCCTAATGGTCCCAGTCCCTCAACACCAATCTGAGTAAAATGACCCAGAGCTAATGCTCCCAGGGCTCCTGTTCCACTTAAAGCACTTTGCCTACTTGGAGGACTACTTGAACTACGACTAGGAGATCTTTGAGATCGACCACTTCTTGGAGCCAGAATGCGAGGACTATTTCTTTGACTGTCAACTTCAAAGTCGGCATCACTGGCTCCCAGAAGACGAGAGGAAATGGATGGCATATGCGCCATATCATACGAAGATGGTGGGACTGTCGACGTTATGAACAGGCCCCTTGAATGGCCTGAATCGTCGAAATTGCCTATGTTTCCTAAATTGGCAGAGTTTGTCAGATTACCAGAATTGCCCATCCTGCTTCCGGTCAACCGGCTATCCATGCTCTGATTATCTCGACTTGAGTGCTGTTTCTGAAGAACTAAACTCGCATTGACACTATCGCCAAGCTGTTGGTATTGGCTTTTCAAAAGATGAAATCTGTTCAAGGCATCAGTATGGGTGTTATATTCTGTACTTGGGGGCGTCAGGCGCGACTCGCTATTGTTGGTGCTGATACTGAGCCTAAGCTCAGACTTGCCATCAATCATTCGCACAAATGAGCCAATATCATCATCAACGTATAGCCCACTAGAGGGTGCACAAGACAGGCCAGAGTCAAGACTCGTGCCCATGTAGGAGTTCGCCGCCTCAGAGTGCTGGCCAGCAGCTCTTGCAGAGTGTGAACTAAATCTCCTACTTTGACGGGATCCAAACGACGACAGAAATTTTGGAGTGCCTGCAGATTCCCCACCACCACCTATTCCACTAACTCCCGCTTGTGGATCGTCTTGTCCTATCAAATGTGATCCATGGGAGGATGTTATCGATCTTGGTAGTGACACGGTATTGGATTGAGCACCTGTTATAGCCACATTTCCAGCAGGTGTAGATGATGAGCCGCGCGGGTTACGTAAAAGTGCGATAAGGGACGCATTCAGTCCCAGCCGATTGCTTGTTATCGATACTCTACGTTCGGATAAGCTTGCATGTGTGCCAGATGGCGCAGGAGAGTGGCCGCCATGATGAGGAGGGGAACCACTGCCTATGGAACCAACACGAAACGGCTGGATGGTTGGTCGGCCCAGAACAACCAGTTTCGAGTTATTGGACCCACGAGGCGGCAGCATCTGGAATCTGTCCAGATGGTCAGATGTACAGGGCAGGACGGAGAATCTCTCACGAAACTGCTCGAACGAACCACGGAAAGGTGTTTTACCGTCGGTTCGTTGTGTTGGAGGAGGCACCACGACTCGCTGACTCAATGCGGATGAGACAGGTGGACGTCTTTGGAATGGACCCACTTCAGTCGCATCTGCGCCGTCACCTGAATCAGCTGCAGCATCTGCCTCCTCCTTATCGGAAGTGACAAACTGCCGCAGTAGCCGTTCCTCCTGGTCCTGTGCGCGAAATTTAAAATGATTTCTATATACTACCGATACACTTAAAGTACCTAGAGAAGTTTCGATTGGGGTAAAGTCACGCTGTGTGAGATGAGATTCGCCCAAAAGATGCAGAGGAATTATAGACTTTGAGAGGCCAATTCTGTTTTTTGAGGTGACAGGCTGGCTCCCGTCCAAAAAATGATTAACTAAGAGGAGATTACTCGATGGTTTCGACGCCAACTTGCGAAGCTTGAATAATGGCAATAACCTAACTAGCAGGTATATTGTGCGCAAGAGAATGATAGCTTGTTTATACATGAGAGGGAGTTCATCTGCCGCTGAGGTATCTGAGGAGACCGAGGAAGAACAGTCAAACTTTATAAGCCACCGTTCTAAAACAATTTCCTTTTGTTCGCCCTCTGAAACAGGCCACACACTCTTTGTGTCGTCCTCTAAAACTACATACTCGTGTGCACTCAATTGGCTAAGATCAAGACTTGTCTCAATGATCATTGGCGGAAACAGCGCAAGATCTACATGCAGCTTCCAAGGCCTAAGTTCATGCCGCACATGGTCATCATCTAGACTGGCCATATACAAATTAAACCATTTGTTGATTTTAGAGGCAGATGTGTTTTGGTTTTTCGACTCTGTGATTGACCGTGAGAGCACAATCACTTGCAGAGCTTTAGTGAAGAAGTTCTGGACCACTTGAAGAAGTTTCAGTCGTTGTTTATGAGTGTTGGCCTCTTGGAGTGCCGTCTTTGAGTCCTTTTCCATATCTATAACTTGGAAATAAATAGTGACTTTTGTGATATGAAATCAAAAGGTTTTGTTTATTTCCTTTCTTTTTTATGTTTCTCCCCTTTAATTATTTTCTTTTTATCACCTTTTCTCTCTTGACTGCCTTTCTTCTGACTTTGTGTAGGTGGTTTCAGGTGGCAACACTAACTTTTGAAAATAAAACAAATATGCAAACAAACTTTTTTCTGATTGACCGTACTACTCACGTTTCAATGCAATAAGCAGCACAGGCTCGTTGCGGCAGTGCACCAAACGGATTATTAGGTTGTGAGTCTTATCTGGAACACCTTTACTACCCAATTGAGTTGTTGCTAGGGTAACGGCGCAGGAAGAACCGATGGGGCTTCTAGTACAATTCACCGTGCTCTTATGCCTAGAGTTTGGTAAAGGTAATGCAATGCGTGTTACAATCCACAATGCCTGTTTCTTTCGTGGGATTGATTCCTTGCAAACTGTGGAGTGTACGCATTCAGATAGACTGTATGACAGGAGAAGGATAACGGTCTCAAAAAAGATTGTATTAAAAAACCAAAAAAATGGGTTCTTGCGGCATTCTAGATTTTATTAATTTTTTTTTTATTTTATTTTTCTTTTGTGAGCTGGTTTGTTGCATTTCATCTTCATGTTTAGTCTGCAGTGAAACACAATAAAACAGGTAAATTTGAAGACAATCGAATGACCTAAATATACCCAACATACTTCATTTCATTCTGTTTCTGTTGCACAAATTCTACTACGTTCAAATACTCTATGCTTCTTTATTTTATTCAACAATACACCTTCTCAAAGAATAACCTTCTATGCCTATTTAATTACTAGATAGCGCCGCTCTTGCTGCTGCATTATCTGCAAACACCAAAAGCGCGCGCTGCATTTCTCTTCGTGATTTCTTTTCAACGTATGCAGAAGAGACCTCTGGTGCTGTGGCCTTGGCCTCATTCAATAGCGACGATGACAATGCCATCAGCGAATCAAGTTGTTTCCAAACACGGAAGTCACCAGGGAATAAAAGAGCAAATTTTTGCCACACACGAGCGTTACTCTTACCCATAGCGCTGTTAAGCTCTTTCAACAACCGAGGAACTGCATTCCGCGAGTCTTCGATAAGGTCCACAAGCGACAATCCCTCAAGTTCCTCCTTGATAGCCTCGAAATACGATGAGTAGTCATCAGCAAGAGAGATAGCACCGAGCGTCATCACGACCAAGAGACTAGATCCATTCTCCTCAATAAAGGAGAATAAATGGTCAACAGCGGCCTGTTTCGACTCAGGGCTGTCCATAGCATACAAAACTTGCGCGATAAGCGTTATAGCCTTGTGCGACAGACTATGTTCATCTAGAATTATCTGAAATTCCTCCAACGCTTCTTGATATTGTTGATTGAAGAAGAATGCAAGACCAATGACAATGCGAGACGAAAGCATAGCCTTTTCCACCTCCAGATTAGCTTCCTCTTCTGATAGAAGGTCAATAGTGAATTGAGCGTGATCCACGGCATCATCGAATTGACCATTCCCCAATAAAACACGTGCTAACTGTGATTTGGCAATGCCGAGATCCAACAAAGCCAGCGCACTTTCAGACTTCTCGTACTCTATCTCTAGAGCCAGAATGAGAGTTTTGCCGATTTCGACGCTGATCTCAAACGTGTGACACCTTTCACTAAGAATGAATGCCAACTTGAGCCCGGTGATATTTTGGGGTTCAAATTGAAGAAATCTTCGAATTGCTGCATTCGCAACACTTACTTCTTGAGCGGCAGCTACATTTTGAGCGGAACTGACTTTCTTGATTCGATTATCAACCACAGTAATCGCATAACAGAGTTGTGCAAGCGGGCTTGTTCCGTTAGACAACACCTGTGCATGAGTTGTGAGCCTTGAAGACGTTTCTGGGTCACCCAAAAGGTCAGAAGCCAAGGCCTTTCCTAGCCATGGTGTTGCAAGCTCTGGGGCTACCGAAGTGGCGCGCTCAAATGCTTCTTTGGCAAGTTCTGCATCTCCGTACCTCAAGTAGAGTGCTGCCAAATTGGTCCAAGGAGATACGTCTTTCGAGTCTAAGACACTCGCCTTGATGAACGAATGCTGCAGAAGAGATGGGTTAAACGACACATACGCAATTCCCAAAGAAATCCAGTACTGCGCGTTTTGAGACTCGAGTTTAATTGCCTCTTTTAGCGTAATAATTGCCTGGTCACGGAACTTGTTGTTTTTCTCCAGACCTACATGGAACGCATTGATATAGGCAAGTCCCAAATTAAATAGGAGGGCGGAGCGAACCAACTTGTTATCTCTTTTCGTCAATTTGCCGAGCGCGGCTTTTCCCGCAAGAATTCCGAGTAAAGCTACACAATCTACATGTTTGTTATCTTCAAAGAGAAGTTTGGCGGTGGACAAACTCGCAAGTTGATCGTCGATGTTTTCTGCGTGTTCTAATATACCAAAAATGGTCTCGATGGGCGCAGATTCGATTTCGCGTTGAATTTTGCAAATGACACCGATGCAATCACCCAAAGATTTCCACATCATGAAAGAACTTTTGCTCTCTTCCGATGCAATAGCAATCGCGTCAATCGCTTTTCGATTATACTCTAGCGTACGGCCGATAAAGCCACCTTGTAAGAGCTGGGTGCTGTACAATATGTTTTGCTCATAAATAGCACTTATTATACATTGTGAAATCGGATTCATGCCCAAAGATTTGTCCAACAACTCCAATCCACTTGCATAGTCACCAATCATGCATACAGCTTGTCCTAGCATGTAATAATTGACCCAATTACATCCCTCCAACTCTGTTGTGTGTTGAAATACTTTAATGGCGGCCTCGATACGGCCACAGTTAAAATAGGCTTCTCCAAGTCCTGTCCAACATTCGATATCCATGGCTTGCATTCTTAAAGCGGTCTGAAACCATTCAATGGCCTTTGCATCGTCTTGTCTATTAAGCGCCGAACATCCAAGAACTCTATAAGGCCACGAACGGTCCGGATCAGTATTTAATTGACTAAAAAGAACCTTTCTGGATTTCTCAGATTCAACAACACGTTCACATAAAATCTCCGTTACATCCCAGTCACGTTTGGCGCAGAGCTCTTCCACTAGATACTTGGCAGCGGTAATTTCAGCAACATCTAATTCAAATGCCTTGTAAAAACACTTCTGCGCACGTACCTTGTCTTCATAATAGTCGTGAAGAATGCGACCCAAAAGAGTATAAGAGGGAGCGTGGAATTTACTGTTTTTCAACGACGAGATAAGGAGATTATAGGCAGCCTTAACGTTCTGGTCATCATCGGCGTTCTCATCCAAATAAGAGGAGGCTCTACGCCAATTTATGTTTGCACGCAATTCAAACGCACGCAGACTCATTCCCGCTACATTTTCCATTGCCTGCTTAAGATACTCGCGTCCTTGTTTGAAGTCTCCTTGAAGAATGAGACACCATCCAAGATCATTAAGAGCTTGCGGATTTCCAGGAGATCTTTTGATGACATCCGCTAATAGCAACTGTGCCTTCTTATATTCCCCCTTTTCGACCAAAATCAAGCCTTTTCCAATGAGGGCCTGTTCATTCAAAGGATTTGTAGAAAGAATCTTGTCAAAGATCTGAAGAGCACGACCAAAATTTTTTGGAGCCTCATAGTATGTATATACTAGTGCCAATTGGCAAGTAAGATCTTCTCTGGCGTTTCTTAGGTCAAGACCATACATTGTTTGTTGAGAAGACAAACGGCGAATTCCATCCGCGCAAACTTTCAAACTGAAGGCATATTCACTATAAAAGTTATTAACATGCGCAACAATTCGGTGGGCAAGAATAGATGTGGAGCAACCTTCAAAGCCCTTAGCCATGATTTTCGTAATTTCGGTTTGAGACAAATGCAGCAGCGACGAGTCAATCTCGGAGTCCAAAATAAAGTCTTCCGCAATTTTATCTTCATTAGCAGCCAAGTTATTCTTTTCTTCCGACTCGAGGTCCTTAAAGTATTCTTTATCGAGAGGACACAGCTCTGACATCACGAACAGATAAAGAACGAGACCTAGAGGCTCCTTTTTGAATTTCTTAAGAAACGTACTTACGAATTGGGGATCTAAAAGTGCAAGCGACTGCGTATCCTGCAAATCAAAGTGAAGTGACCATGGAAACGAGTCATCACATTTAAGAAGGACTAAATCAGCGGCCATTTCCTTGACATCGGTCATGAGTTTTGTTTGATCATCAACAATACGTAAAAGAGAGTATTTGTAGCGTAAGAATTCAATCTCGTACTGTCTCCTCTGTGTGTCATCATCGCAGTATGAAAGAAATTGCTCATAGAGATTGACGACATCGAACTTCTGGCGGATTGCCCATTCGATAGAGTTTAAAGACAGCTGCATTTCCTGAGTTAGATTTTTAGGTAATTTGAGTTTCTCCTTCAGTATTGCCGACAATACCTCCAGATCTTCTCGTGATTTAACAAAAACGAGGAGTTTACGTATGTTTTCCAGTGTAGATCCTAGACGACCTTCAAGCAATGATCCGAGACGTGTATCTGGTAATATTGCTCGAAGATACACTTCATTGAGTTTCGAATCCGATTTGAAGTTGTTTTTATGGAGAAAAGCATAAATTTCCCTCGGAACATGTTCCAACAGCTCGTTCTGTTCAGCTAACCGTTCTACGCTTCCAGCCAAAACTGTGAAGAACTTTTCGTAATCGGAGGTGTTTTTTATGGCCTGGAAGTACCCTTTCCACCCTAGAAGGTTATCAGGTTCGATGTCTACTGCGTTTTGGAAGGACTTCTCGGCTTCTTCTTGCTTTCCAAGAAGCTGGTAACCTCTTGCCTTGAAGAGATGGCCAAAGTAATTCTGTGGGTCAATGGAGAGAACTTCATCTGCCGAATCTAGAGCATCCTCGCCATTTTTTTGGTCAATGGCCGCTTTAGCAGCCTTGAGGTATGATTTTAGAGACATGGTGATGAAGTGGTTTACAAGCGAATAGAACCTGGGGTTAAGTGGCATTCTCCATCAAAAAAACTTGTGAATATCAGATTTGGCTTTAAATTTTCTTTTTCTTGTTGATCTTTTTTGTTTTAGAAATAATTTTATAAATTGAGTTCAACGATTGGTTTGATGAATAAGTTGGCTGCAAACTGGCGTCACTTGTCTAATTGTATTGGTTGCCACAATATTGGGAAAGAAATGTGCGTAAATATGAAATCTATTTTAATTGTGGGTCTGATTATTCCATTTCTGTATAGTATTTATTGGCAGTTGTCATCATTTAGAAAAGAAGAAGAACCTTGGGTCTCTTATCAATCTTGCTACTGTGATTTTTCAATAAAAGACTAAAAAGCATAATATGATTCCATCTTAAAGTAATTAGTACTTTCAAAGATTTTCTCGAATAATTGGATTCACTGCAGTTGAGGATGTAAATATCTCTCAAGTGCTTCAATCGTCATCGAAAAGATGCATTCATACAACAAACTACGAGTATCACTCATCTGAAATCCAGTATCTTGGAGTTTTTTCCAAGTCCTAATAGTTCTACGGATCAAAATTCCTGTAGGGTATCATCATTTTTTACTCTTTATCAAAAGAATGCTCCGCTTCAAACGAATTGGCCATGTCCTTAACACTGGTCTTTCTTTCAAGTTGTGGCTTGAATTGCGGCCGTGCAAAGTCAGAGTCACCCACAATTACGTCTTTTTGTGCGGGTGCAGAAGACACGATGCTACCCGCTCCACTTGACTTTCTTTCCAAATACGTGTTGAGTCCATTCTTTTTACTTGGCGAAATGGATCTTTTAAGCAAAGTGTGTTGCGGCGTTTTGGGAGTTGATTGTTCCAGTTTGCTTGGAACAGGGGGCCGTTCCGGGGTTGCGGGATCTAAAGATCTTCGAGGGTTCAGACCCACAGAGCTCTCTTCTACTTTTGTTTCACTCGCAAGATCTTTTCTTAGTTCATCGGCGTCATCTTTTTTAACTGTCTTCTTTTCAATCAGCAGCACGGCGCTCTTCAATCGGCTCTCGAGTCGAGACTGAGAGTGCTGAACGGTACTTGCCTTAACCGATATTGATTCTTTCCCGCTAAAAGAGTGTACACGTGAGCTCAGTTTGGCTGATTTTTCGGAGTCTGAACGTTGAGGCCGCATCGAATTTCGACGTCTTAACTCATTAAAAATGCTCTCCTTGTTGTCAAACAAATCAGCCACAAAGTGTTGCTCGAGTTGTTCCAAAGCCATTTTAAACGAGTACACGCTCTTTCCATTAATTGAGCTATCCTCCTTTTTTGGCGCAAGTACAAGAGAACCAAATTCACGGCATAGACGGTGTTTCAATGAAGTTGAAAGCTTTTCGTTCTTCGAACTGATGATCATCACAAGTCGACTCAAATGTGTTAAAATAGCATCAAGCGTAGCGAGATTACAAACTGGGAGATCAATCAACGAGTTTTGAAGGCCCGTGATACGAGATTTGTTGGAGTTTTCGTCCTCACTTCCAACAGGGTAATTCTGATACAATGTGCGGATCAAGTCGAAATAACTACTGGGTACAATTGAGTCAGGAAGCTCCAAAAAGTAAAGCTTGAGCACGTTCACCACAGTGGTCGGCTCGCTCTGTTTAATAGCATCCAAAATTTGCGCGGTATCGCCTAATCCATTCAACTGAGATCTAAGCTTGTGAACACTTGACAAATGAACTGGATGAGTCCATAAATTGACTCTCTCCTCGTCATCATCTAATTCTGGATAGATAGAGTCAAGGTATGAAAGAACCGTTTGAATAAGCACTGGAACAGCTCTTTTGTCAAATCGTGCCTTCACACTGAGATCCACGCCAAACGTCTGGTTAATGTTGGAATTATAGTAGTTATCGTACAAAAACACGTGTGGCCTGAAGTGACCCGTGGCGTAGTTTTCCACAAGAAACTTTAAGTCGCGAGCAGGCCTTATCGTCTCTTCAATTAGAGAGAGAGAGTCAAAAGTCTGCTTCATAGCAGGCACTTGCGAGGCAAATGCAGACACGAAATCATACATTGCCTTCTTTATGGCTCTTAATCTATCTAACTCGCATTTCTGCATGAAGGTGTAATGGTCCATAATGAGCTCTTCTAGCTCACACCTGATAGCATCCAAATTACGAGTACTTTCAAAGTACTGCACATCAAGCAATTCGACTTCTTTCAAATGGCGTGGGTATTGTGATTTATCGGAATAATCTATCGAATTGACACCGATGGCCTGTTTAACGTCCTCAAAATAATGAGCTATGTTTGCATTACGATTAGCCAGCGCCAAAACAGGATCATAGTTCGCATTTTTACCTGAGTTAGAGATATCAAACTCAGAGATTTGAGTGATTTCAAATACACATGGTTTCCATTGGTAAAAGAACTGAGACGAGTTGATAAAATTTCTTGAAGCCCCAACATAACCAACAGACCGAAGAAATCCGTTTGTAAGCAAACCTTGGCCGCACAGTTCCGCTTTTCCAATATTTCCGCGCAATTCAGGCATGTGATCTAGCATCCATTGGGTTATGGCGCTACCTGTGGACACGTTGTAGTAGGTGCCTAGAATGGGCACTTTATGCGATGTCAATCCAACATTAGACAAAATGTCTGTGAGGAATTGTTTCATGCTTTTACTGTCAAATTTGGACTCTCCTAATGTATAAACTTGCAGGTCAGTGCTCTGAGAGTCCTCACCATCATGTACTTTCAAAGCAGAGAGTTCTGCAACGGAGCTGTCTTCAATAGCCTCTTGAAGCTCATCCTCATCAAATTTTGACTTGAACTCTTCGACTACGCGGCACTTATTGAAGTATTTCTTTTGTAGTTTGTCCAATGCACCCTTTGCCCCCATAAATTGTTTATATTTATCACCAATAACCAGTTCTGAATAATTGACACGCTCCTCATGTTCATTGCTCCATTTACTAAAAGGTTCAATTACCGTCTCCTGAATGGTCCCTGCAATCTGAAGGTGGTAAGCACCCTGGCGCTCAAAATTAGCAGAACCTTCCTCAAAGGCATTCTTAATTGTTGAAACATAATCAACATCACTGTGCCTTGCACTTGATCTTTTCAAAGTAGAGGGAAATGCCTCCAATTGCAGTCCATAGACTGCTTCAATTTCTGCACGCCTTGTAAAAAGAGATATAAAGTCCAGATTTTCCTTGATTCCTTCATTGAGTTCGGAAAATAGAACCAGATATCCAGACTCGTAGTCTCCTGTCCAGAAACTTTCGCAAAAGGACATGGGTTTTCAGGATTGGGAGGTTGAAATTGTGAAACAAGTTAGATTATCAAAGCACTTTGGATCAGATCGGGGATTATGAGTCACGTGATAGACGTAATGGTATTAATAGTTGAAGTAATCATTGTAGGTTCTTTGTGTTCAAGCAGGTTTTATAATTTCAATTTTTGTCCTAGATCAGTGCAGAAATTTGGTCTCCTTATTCTTTGACGGCAAAAATGTCTTGAATTAGTGCCATTCGGGGGGTTGTTTCAGGATCACAGACGTGTGATCCTGCAGGAAGAACATCGTATTGGCCTTCCCATTTGCAGCCAACGACAATTAAGCAAGAAATGGAATTAACGGTTCAATCATAATTTTATCGTAATTAACTTGATTAAAACAATAGGTCAATGATTTTCTTTTGGCACTTTATAGATTCTCATTACTCTACTTTCATGAAGCCATCTACACAATTAGAAGACAAAGCATGAAAGTGAAACCGTAGAATTCCACTTTGGTTCCTTATTTTTGTCCAAATCTTCCTTTTATTTTTCTCCTTTTTCTCATTTTTCTTATTCATACCTTGTTTTGTAAAAGTTTTGGTTGCACACAGAAAGCTGAAAACCGTGGCCAAACCTCACAAAGAGAAACTTCTCATATAAATAATTTTTGAAAAATCTCTTAAAAGAAACAGAAACAAATCCAAATAAAATCTTTATCACAAAAAACAAATATATTTACTAATAATCAGCCCCTAACTAGCTGTTCCTGCAACTAGTCGCTGGCTTTTCGTACTCCCCCCTTCATCTATTCTGAAACCAACTACCAAAGAAAAGAAAACTTGCGCCCGAGATCATCAAATGGCGCCTTCCACACCGCCAAGAAAAAGAGAACATGGCTGGGTTACACCCACGTCGACTCGAAAAAGTCTCCGGTTTTCAGCACGAATGGACCTGCCTTTTATCTCTCATTCCAACCTGAAACACTTTCTAGATAGTATCGATGGAATAGATGCACCACCTCCACAATTTCTTCTACCCACACCACTGACAGTGGGAACGGGTCGAAAGACGCGTCTGCAGGTTTCTGTCAAGCCATCAATTAAGTCTCGAGGACTCACAGCTAGACTACTTTCGATGGCCTCCGAAACTCCCCAAACTAGATCACCATCTCCATCAGAATCACTAACTATTCCACCTACTAACTTGAAAATTGAATCATTGGAACAGACAATCGAGCCGCATTCTTTAAAACAGTGCCCTTCAACTCCAAGAACCACTAGTTCGGTTGATGAGTTCTCGACTCCTCCTCCTAAACCCAAGATCGAACAAAAGCCGATCTTTGAACCGTTTGCTGATAGCCCAAATCACTGTGTAGTACGCATGTCTGTGGATGAGTTACACAAAATTCCACAGAAAAAACTTCACAATCCGTTCTTGACTCTGTCCATACAAGAATCTCGCCTGCTCACTTCTAAAGTAGATTATTCCACACATTTGGAGCTTGTAAATCATAGAACAGGAGAAAGGAAAATTGAAGAACTCACAGAGGAGCAACGCGCGTTGCGGCCGAAGAAATTGGACTTCTCGCAGGTCGAGCATGTCCCTGTGAAACTCAACTATAATATTACCAACAAATACATTGAGAACAGTTTGGGGCCAAAATTCTCGATGGATAATTCGCAGGCGAAGAATTCCGCAGGCTTTGACATTTTCTCTCCGCCATCGTAGAGTTTTATTATCTCTTTTATACCTATTTTCTAAAATAAACAAATTTTAGGACGATTCATGATTAAAGCATTTTATTGTCATCATTTTATTAATTAATATTCTTTTCTAAATCTCATTATCGTTTGATATTTTATGTAGCTTTATCTTGTTTGACTAGGGTCGGCGGTACTTCCTCAAATTGTCCCATCCAATTGCATTTGCATTTGGAAGCTTAACAACCTCGATCTGACTGATGAATTCAGGAGTTCCTCTCTCTGCAACTCTTGCAACGTACCGGATAGGCTTTCCAATTTGTGACATTGGATAGTTCGCGTCGCCTCTTAATTCAATTGGTAACTTTTGCATGATCTCCGGATGATATGTGGGAGGAGTAAATCGATGAGCCAAATCGGGCTTGAGAAGTTCAACTAATTCAGGCGGCGTTGGAAATTGCGTGTCGGCTTTTTGGCGAAGTTGCTCTTGTTGAGCCATAAGCTCATTTTTCCGCCGCTCACGCCGCTCCTGTTGCTCAATCAGATACAACTTCTCGAAATCGAGTAATTTGAATTTGAAAAACGCATCCCAAGTCTCACAAGCTACGTCACGGTAAGAATTTACGAGCACGTTAAAGCTGTTGACATTATGTAACATCTCCATATTACAGAAATCCTCAGTAAATAATCTTTGTCGCTGAACCAAGATGTCAACATTTTCCTTATAGTAGGTCGGATGAAGAAGAGTCTTGATTGCACGATCACCAGGTGGCAAGCGCTGTTTCATAACCTTATAAGAGGGAAGGTGAGAGGGCCGTTTTCTAGCAATTTCCGGTCTTTCGTCCAACACCCTAATTTTATTCATTTTACTCGAAATTGCTGCTTCCTTATATACACCTGTTCCTGGTCCTCGGTAGTGTTTGTAGTAATAATACTTATAGAGAAACGCGTCTTGGTCGCCGCTAGGGATAAGCAGACTAATTTGTTTCAGGGTAGCTCCCGAAGAAGTGAATCGAAGCTCTAGATCTTTCAAGTGGCGATCGCCAGGGTTGTAATAGGCATTCTGTTGCGTTATACCCATCAGATTGGTAGTGGCATAATAGTTTGGAACTTTACAGAATGCACTAACATTGAATTTTGGAACTAGTCCGCATCCAGGTAAAACATTTTCCGTGACATCTAGTTGGTTGGGATCTAAATTAGTTGTTCTCTTGGTGCGACCGACAGTCCTCTTTGAGTCCAATTTTGGTGAGCCGGGGGCGGAACCTGAGCCATTACCTGCCAAAGAACCGTCGGGCATAAATTCATACAGCGAAAAATTGTTTTCTTTTAGGAGGAGCTCTCTTTCGCTCGGAGTAAGAGAAGATCCGTAAATTCTACGGTATTGGCCCTCATGTTTATATACTTGCAACTTTGTGAGAGGGTTGAGTGCTAGAAATGTAGCGTGAGTAAGTGGAAGACTTTTCTCTACAGCTCCAATATCTGGAAACACATTTGACACCGTAGGAAACACCTTTTCGGCCGAATTATCCTTGGCTAGGCCACGAGGGAAATCTTCGAGTTCGAAAGGACCGAATAAGACAGAATTATCTTCTAGAATAGATACCAAAAGGTGAAGTTCAATAAAGAAAAGAGCGGTTTCGATATCTGAGTCAATAATGAGACCATTGGAGGCCAATTTCTCGTTAACATCTTTTGTTGTCGTTTTCACCAAGTCCTTTCTGGCGACTCCCGAGCGGCGAGTCAAATGAGAAATAATTTGATATGAAGATGGATAGTTCCAAAGCGATGCTAAATCCTTGACTAAAACATAAACAGTGCCATCAAGATCAAAATGGGGGGTTAGAAGCGTTGAGATGTCTGGTACAGATTTGGACTCGTTTGGCGGACAAACAGCTATATGAGCTCTTTTTCGAGAAAATGGACGAAATCTAACAGATGAAGCTACTAATGACAGCATTATGTATTAGTACTAGTTTTGTTTCTTGGTTTTCGTTACGGTAAGGTCTTTGTTGTAGTTGTTGATACAGGGATGTAAGGGTGTAGTTGGCAGTGCTTAATCTACAGTACATGCAGATTATGAAACAAGTGATACCTTGATAAATTTAATGAATATGTACAAATTTGCATTTTATTATGATATTGTTTATTTTTTCAGTGATGACCTTTATTTTTGGCTCTGCCGTGATATGCACTTTTGTATTTCACCTACTGACACCAGACAACTCGGGCTGGAACGATACTTGTCAGGTTTATTATCTTGTGTGAGCGCAATTAATAAAAAACTGAAATTAATTTCTTTCTAAACGTTATGTTTTGGAGATAAAATAAGAAAACTTTTAATAACAAGGCAAACCCCCCGTAAACCCAGAAATTGATAAAACACGACATCCAACTTAATTCAAATGAAACGGGTTCTCCTATTAATCCCCTAAACCCATAGTCTATCTAATATACTTAAACTGGCTTATTTGGACAATATCCTCAACTCAACATACAACATAAGGTCTGCGGCAATATTAGAATTGAAATATAGACTTGAGCTAGAAGTCATTCCGCTTACTATTATGCTTCGGAAGCCAACGTAAAGCCTAATTTGATGTTCATGCCTCTCGGATTTCACAGGAGTGCCATGACAGCAACAACCATATCACAACCTCGAAGAGATTGTTAATTAACATGGAGTTTATCTTTTAAGAAACTGAGTGGCCTGAAGTGTACTTGAAGACATCAGTGTTAGTGGGCTCCAACAGCACCTAGGAGAGCTTGAGGCGACGGCGGTTTTCCAGGGGTATGAAAAACGGTAGTCGTCACGGAACGAATTACAAAATGTTCGAAAATATTCGCGATTTCGATCTTAAAGTTTGGGAAATAGATCCAACATGTCCGTGCGACATACATTTATGGCTTGACCGTGTAGATGAACTTAAGCTTCACTTTGAGCAACTTTTGCTCCATATACCAATCGATTTACGCAGCACTGAGTTAGATTTGTATCAATTCAGGGTCATATCGCAACAGGTAAATTTCTCTATGGCATGGACTGGGGAGTATTCGCTATGGATGGAACTTTACGAGGTACGTGCTGTAAAAGAACGAAAATTAAAGAGATTTAGAAACTCTATTCGGCGATTCAAATTGGATCAGAACCGAACTTAAAGTTGTCTTTGCATGGAGAATCCCAAGCAGGATTAGATTGCTTTCAATCGCACAGAATTAGATACAATTGATTGCATGTTATCTGTACGAAATCTTTGGACAAACCTGCAAAGCCACTTTCTAACATCGCAAATAATTCCTAACTCAATTTACAATCCCTGAGTGTAAGAATTCGGAATTATTTCGGATTCTTCTCAATTAGAGGTGAAATACCGTCATGAGCGGATTGCCCTTCGAAGATATGAACGAATTCTTTACCAATTGAAGGAACAAATCCTGGACTTGCTTACTTTATGAGAGGAATTCAGTTCTGAAACGTTCTCAATGTAGTAAAAATCGTCAATTCATTCAAAGGGAGACGATCGTTCTTTGAAAGGACCTCTTTGAAAAATGATTGTTGATCTGGGATTCTCGACCCTTTTCTTTCTTGTAACCATGAGGCGAAGTCAGATACATGGTTCTTGTTGATTACATACAGAAATATCTCTTCAAAGCAGTTGGATGCCCTCTTTTTCTGAATCACCAACGGCAGTAGCCATTTCGCACTTAAATGAGTGATTAGGAGAGCCTGTCTCCATGATCCACCCATATCGATGAGTGATCATTGAATACAAAACTCGATAGATGTGCTCGTCTTTTTCATTAAAATAATACAGAGTTGGTTTCTTCAGGAAGAGCCAAGCACCTATGAAATGAAACACCTCTGATCTCATGGATTTACTACGAGGTGTGTCTACGACACCATCAGTGATGAGACTACTCATATCAGTTTCTGCGATCCGGTGTGCTATGCTTTCAATGAGCGCTGGATTACTGGCGTTCCATTGTTGAGAGCATTGGCATAGGAACAAGACGCTTTGGAGGTCAGACAAATCATCTTCTCCAACTGCGGTATTGATTACATAATATGCTTACGCGAGATCATTCTCTTCATTCCAACCTCCAGAAGTTGAACAGAACAACTCCTTCCAGTAACCATTTTGAACATTCTTCCAAAAATACTCTTTGAAATGTCTCAATTCGACTTTAAGTCCGTAACAATAAGTAGACTTGCAGTACCAAAATTGATTAAAAACAAATTTCAGAATAGTTGAGTTATGGACATCAAGAGAGTGCACGATGAACGGAATTAGAAGAAAAGCAACAGGTATTTGCCTTGCCAAAAGAAAATAATAAACAAATCCAGAAAACACCACTAAGTATCTCCTACTTCGTCGCTGCTTCTCTCCTTTGCTAATCAATGACCGATGTATTGGCGTACGAAACGCTCGCTAAAAGCGGTGTTTTGCTCATAATCCAAAGGCCCGTTGAAGCTAATTGTCCTCGTTGATCCAGAATTTAAAACCATGTCCAATCCCTTCTAAATTCCCTTCTCAAGATGCTACGAAACATTAGGAGAGTTCAGCAGAAGAAGGTGAAGTGATTAATGTAGCAATTACGACTATTGGCGCTTTAGTCAAAACTTCCGGCCACTTCAAAAATGTTTGGGTATTTTTGTAGTATTAATAGCCGGGATAATGACCGTGCTTGGGTGCAAATTATCGCTCCCGGTGACTTATGAACACATGAATCGGACCCTAAAGAAGTTAGAGCAACTTAGTGGCAGTGACAAGATAAAAATGTTGCATATGAGGTGGAGTTTAAAAAAATGTTCAAAAATTAGTGAAACCATTGAATACTTGAATGTAAACCTTGTTTAACCACATTGCAACCAATTTTTTAGTTTCCTCACGGGTTGCGATTATTCACACACAGTATTACAAAGCTAATTAAGTTTTGAATTTTCAACCGAATGATTCATTTTCACAGAAGTCTCTAAAAAAAATTCTTACAATTATCTTTTTTATCGGTCCAGAGGTACGGGTGTGGCTTATCCTCGGCCGGCTGCATCCCCACATTATGCAAATGCACTTGATAATATTCTATATAAGCTGCAAGAGCCCCATCCACAATTCATTGAAAAAAAAAGAATAGAGTCTTTGAAAAATTTTAGCTTTGAAAAAAGAAACTCTAGAAAAAAATTTCCTCTTTAGGTTTTATCTCCCTGTTTTACGAGTACCTCTAGTGAGATTACCCCAGATATTGATCTGAAACAATTCTGAAACAATCTTGAAACAATTTTGAAACAATTTCGAAACAAAGTTGAAACGGTTAATAAAGCAATAAGAAAAAGCAATGTCTGATGATTCAATTCTTTACGAGGTTCGCGACAGAATCACCGTCATTACCTTAAACCTTCCTGGCAAATTGAATGCTCTTAATGGAGCTCAATATCTTCAATTGGCCAAGTTTCTTCAGGAAGCTGACGATGAGGAGGATACCATCTGTACACTCATTCAATCAACAGGTAGATACTTCTCTGCTGGTGCTAATTTTGCCGACAAGGCGTTAGTTGAGGGCGATCCATCTGAGGTCTTCTCCCATGAATTCTGGTTGAAAAGTTTCGCGGGGAGAAATGTCTACCTCACAGATTTGCTCCACAATCATAAAAAAGTTTTGGTTGCAGCACTCAATGGTCCTGTTATTGGCTTATCTTCTGCGTTGGTGGCTTTATGTGACTTGATCTATGCGATTGATGAAAAGAAAGTTCATCTCTTGGCTCCATTTTCTAACTTAGGTCTTGTGGCGGAAGGCGGTACTTCCACGACACTCTTTACCCGTTTAGGCTGGTCCAAGGCCTCGGAAGCTTTGCTTTTTGCTAAACCAGTCAGCGGCGCCGACTTAAACAAAGCTGGATTCTTCAACAAGGTCTACGACGGCAAAAATTATACTACAGAAGAGTTTAATAAAGTTGTTTTTGATGATTTGAAGAAGAGTTTTGACGGTTTGTATGAGCCATCCATCTTTGCCAACAAACAGCTTCTTAAGGCAAACAGAGATCAGTTGGTCAATGCAGCTAATGCCCGCGAATCTATTGTTGGATTCAACAGATGGATCCAAGGCGTTCCTCAGGCCAGATTCATTGAGGTTAAGAACAAGGAGCGTCAACATAAGATTTGATCTTGATGGTTCTATTGATGATTCTATTTATGGTCGAATAAATTTGATAAATTTATACAAGTAGAATTTTAATTTCATGTTTTTTTCTGTTTGGAGTGCCTTTGCATCTTTTGGCTGTTTTTTTTCGGTTTAATATTTAGGTTTTTATATTGTAGATCAGTAAAAAACAAGTTAGACAAGAAAACTAAACACTAGATTATGAAAATGCAGTAAATAGAATTTGAAAGTCTATTGTTTTGGGGTTTTTTGATATTTTTCATTCTGTTGAATTTCCTTATCTAAGTCACCTCATCTCTACCCCAGATTTTACAGAAACAACACATGTCCTATAATCTTCCTAACCCAAGCCTTGTTGGACTATTGCTTGTGGTAAGCACACACAATGGCCCCCAGATTGTATATTCATATCCTCCAGAGTTGGGAAAACAGGAGCTTCTTCGGCAAAATCCGGATGAAGATGCTCAGAATGACGACGATTTTGACGACGAAGATTACGAAGAAGACGAGCCCCAGAATGCAGAATCAAGGGATAAGCATAATATGGGCGTAGAATCAACTCATTCTTCTCAATTGGGCCTTCGAGGTCTGCTTAAACTGGATGGTCCTACACTATATCCCCATAAAAGAACTGCGTCTGAGGATAAACGATTGGGGAAAGAAACAACTAAGCCAACTGCAGGTCAGATTCTTGGTTTTGAGCCTGAAGTGCTCGCTGAGATGCTTAGCCCCCCGCGTGAGATGTGTAACTGTAGATTTGACATTATGTTAGAATCCATGATCTTCTGTGGCCTCCCTATCCATGTACAGCCAGGGGGTTTCTGGCGGTTACAGAAAAAGCACACGCACCAATCACATACTGGATCTGTCAATTGGCCAAGCGGGTCTGGAACGGCAGGTAGAGCCGTTGGCACTGGTGGTTTAGGTACTGAAGAAGATCCAGGCGAAGCAGCAGATACACACTCCTCTTCACGGTGTCCAATGAGCATGTTCCATCTTGTATTCGTCATGAATCCGCCAAAAATTGAACGAACATACAGAACCGATGAAATGTTTTACTACGTAATCCTGAAGCTTCTGTTTATCCTCCGATACGAACAGCACAAGCGTAATTACATTTGGGAACAAGTAAAACTCATATCACGTCTCAAGGAAGAGTACACTGCTATAGCAGCAGATTCACGTAACGAGGCCTTGTCGGATTTCCTAATGGCTGGGCTGCTGTTATGTAAAATGATGAATCAATGTTTTGTAGCTCTTGTAGCATCTCGTATTGCACACCTCAACATCAACAACAAATTACATTCCTTCCAAATTCCGCTTAAGATGGAGTTTCATTCACTTCCGGAAGTATCGACTCCATACGTGCCAGGCTCCTATCTCTCCTCCACGACCAGTTTTCTTGGAGATACTGGCCTAGTATCTGTAGGCGAGACTACCAGATATAGTGGTAGTAGTCTTCTCGACCAGGTTTTTGGCGGAGACAATTTGGCCGAGGAACAGGACGATGATCTGGACGAAGATGAGTACCTGACCACCTCCGATGAGCTTCTCCATTTAGGGCTTCTTTTATGGGACGATCCAGACACAATTATTAAGGATATTAAAGCGAAACTGAGCTCGGCGATTGCAGTATTCATCCGAATGATAAGACCTACAGAATCTCTTTTAAAAGTGTACAGTAGGTTAGAACAACAGTATGAAGGTAAATTAGATCTTAATATTTCGAGTGTTAGAGATTTCGCGTTGCATCTTGTTCATTGGAGGAAGGCTCGAATGATTCCACCACTCAACACAAGAGGAATATATATTGTATCTCCTATGGCGCCTATAGAATCGCGGTTCTATCGGGACATTGCGAAGTTCAATGCCCATTTTCCGACTATTCCATCACTTCCACTGTTTCTTAAGTCACTATCAACTCGCTTAAAAAAACCCAGACAATTTGCGTCTATTGTGCCCTCTAAGGACCATCGAGATATATACTTACTGGCACTTGCATGGCTAGTTCGATATGGATATGCTACACAGTTACATACATATATATGGCTTAAAGTGTCGCGGAAAATTAAAATGAAGGTCGAGGAAGAGCTAGAGTCGGAACTTGGCAACGTCTTGAAAAAGGGTAAGCTGTACCAGGAACCCAAAAGGGAAGCACCTCCAACAGATAACAAATTAAGTACATCTGTGGACAATTCATCTAAGCAAGTTGCCAAAGATGGAACGGCTCCCGAAAGTCTAGAGGACGAAATAGGAAAGCTACAGCGCCGACTTGAAACCTCTCAAAATGCCCCAGACATTCTCTTAGAGGACGATAGCGACACAATCTTGGTAGATCCTGGGAGGGCATCTAGTCTTGAGCGCCGGTGGATTCACGAAATTATTCATAAAGAATGCGAGCTTTCTCCGGAATTGACTGCAGTATTTTATAAGTTGTTAAAGTACATGAATGGACGTAATCTGTTGGAGATCCTTCTACTGAAGGAGAACATTACACGTGCAGAGCTACGGAAATTGCTCATGGCGATTGAGAGTCATATTATATCGGTTCGTCATTGGTAACTCATGCTTAAATAGAATAAAATGGAATTAGCACAAGAGTCTCGAATGCCAAATGCAAATTAGAGAGAAATTCCATTTACATCGAGCTCAATAAAGGAAAGTTTTTAATGCATGTGTTATTAATCTTTTATATACATCCCTTTACAAGAAATTGTTCTCTTGAGTAGCTTCAAGCGCCAGGTTCTCAACCTCAGCAAACTGCTGGAAATGAAGAGGGCGATGTGCTTCATGATAAAATGGAAGCGGAACACCCATTTCCAACTTAAATGCGCCAGAAGCGTCCCAAACAGGTCCGAGAAAGGCGTAGTTCCAGATCTTATCATCTGGAACAAGGAATCCTCCAACAATACGGTCCGACAAGATCAATTGTTGTTTATGACTGAATGCTGAACTAAATCCGCTTGGATTTGGCGATATCATGTCCCTATTCTGTGCTCCCCACTCATACCCTCTCTGGTCCATTGCATAGGCTGTAAGTGTCACGGAACCCGGAGTGAACGATACTGTCATGACGGACATATTGGCGTTCCACTTTTCAGGGTTGTTTGCTGCAAGATTGGCCGTCATGGTGACGTCCAAAGAGCTTAACATGTTGGTTTCCAGACTTTGAGTGTGTATCCAGCCCAAAAGCTCCAAATCTTGAAGAAACTCGGCATCTTGTTGATTATATAGCTTATTTGGGAATTGAACCGCATGGGTGCTTCCCAATTGAGGGACCATAGCGATAGCTTTAATTTCCTTCACTTGACTATTATCAGGTGGCGATGATCCGTAGATGAACCCTCCAACTTGCGTCTTGACGTCAGAAATCTGCACTAATTTCCGAAGCAAATTTTTAGGCATAATATATGCATAGCTGTTATCGTCCACGAAGTCGCTGGAAGCCACGAAAAAGTTTTTTGTGCGGAGGTGTAGGTTGTTGGCAGCAATGGCTCTGTTTCTCCACTCGTTTCGAGAACTAAAGTTCAGCTGCTCGTAATTTGTGGTTGTAATAGTTGTAATTTGTTCACCCTGTACATTCTGGGTAGTGGTCTTGAGCGCAGTGAGCTGTTGGTTTGCGTTGGCCATGTTAGAGTCAGTAGAAGCGGCGTTTTCCAAATCGGCAAGTTCCTGTCTTTTAGCTGATGGGGCCTTAATCTCCTGACCGAGAATCAAGTCTCTGATTTCCAGCTGTGTGAGAGCTTGGACATTGACATTGTTCTTCTTGGCATAGTCGTTGAGAATCAAGTCCAGAAGCTGCTTTTCCACATCCTGCCACTGATCCATCGAAAGCGATGGCCACAAGTGGTGCTGTTCGGTCACAATGCTTGCGTCGGGCCGGAGAATCAAGTTAGTTCGCTCGGCGCTAATTCCAAGCGCGCGAAGAAGCAAAATCGTTCTAGAGAAAGCTGTGTAGGACGATGTGTTTTCGAGCCAGTCATCGTAAAAATTGAAAAGCACCATTTGAGGTTCTGTGGCACGAATGACCACATCTCCCAATTTGTCAACTTTAAGTGCGGCTGCAAATGGTAAATGTAATTCCGATGACCGAATGGCAATATTTGGATAATCTAACATATGCACCTCCAACGGATCAACAATGCCTTTTCGAGTGGCAATTAACTGTTTTGGGTGTTCTTCGCGCGGAAGCGAGCGTACTAAGGCTGCCACCTCTTCCGCGGTTTTCCATTTCGCCAATTGTCCAATTCTTTTTTGGCCTGCCCAAACCAGCGTATGGATTATTTTTAGGAAAAGTTGCCCTGTCTTGGGATTGAGTATAAATACCGCTCCATTAACAGGACGCGTCACCGTGTTGCCCTCAGGTGTCCGATGAATGGTGACTCTATAGACATTTGTATCGTCAACAAAAAATTGCGTTTCATTATTGAAAAGCTCAGCGTAATTAGACGAATTCAATAGCGAGATTTGTGGTTGGGCCTGGTACAATTGAAGACCTTTTCGAATACGTTCACGAAGAACGTAAAGGGCGCTATTGGCTTTCATGATCTCTTTCATGGCATTTTGCATCAAAGGCTTCATTCCTAGAAACCAATTTCCATAAACATCATAAACATTATATGCAAGATCAATACCAACCATTGCACCTGTTGGGCATGGATATGCACTCGTGGTGTCAGTGGTATAGTCTAAGAACTTTGAGCGTGTGTATCTGGAAATATCATGAGAGTCATAGTCTCCATACCGCAATTGAACGTCCAACCAATACTTACTGGCGGTAACAGCATCGAATGAATCGCCCTTGTCGTGAAGAAGAGACGGACGCGACATATTCCATTTGTATGTTGAAGTAAGGACGACATCTGCGGAGGAAGAGTTCATCTTATACGACTTTCGCGGATGAATAGCTTGCTTTTCAACGGAATCTATTCGCAAAACTGCAAGTTCCTTATCAAGAACTTGGCAAATGTCTTGAACTAAACTCTCATGAATTTTTTGCCACAAATGAGCCCGAAAAATCTGAATCAATGAGATTTTTAGTGTTGGAATTTTGCCATGGAGAAAAATACCAGTGAGGTCCAATTGAACCAAAAAACCAACATAAACATTTGCACGGTTGATTGTCGGAGACCACCATAACGTGAACCTTCTATTGGGAATCTGAGATAATCCAGACCGCTGAGCATTGGTCAATTTCTTGAATTTGAGCGAATCTTCGAATCCCGAAGCTTTTTCCCAGAAAAGGCCCTCCCAGGAGTCAAATCCCGTGCCTCGGAAAAGCGTATGTTCCAAGATAGTTTCTACGCCTCCAAGAGCCTGGATTACATCTGTTCTATATGCTGTCAAATTCCACAATTTGCCATCATGATGACTACTAGTCCACCAAAATGGCTGATTTCGAGCAATGCTAAATTGAGAAAACTCCCGCCGCACACGGTGACCTTTGTCATATGCAAGAGTTTGACGATCCTTTTGAAACAAAGTACTGATTCTAGGCAATCCTCTGTCCCAGCTAGATTCCATGTCTTCATAGGTAAGGCGTCGGTTTTGTTCGGCAGCTTCTTGACGTTTGATGGTGTATTCAGCCCAGACACGTTGCGAGTCCATAAATTCATTTTCCCAAGTTGTGATATATCGGAAAATCGTAGGAATGAGCCTTTCTTCCTGATGTGTCATTCCGGCACGAAAAAAAGTAATCTCAGTATCTGTTTGTTTCGACCACTTCAAGTCCGCAGCAGGAATAAGAATGTGAGAGGCACTAAGCATTCCTAGGCCTCCTAATTCCTTAGGCGTGTAAAATACGGCCGGAGGAAAACGAGATGGCATCTTTGAGTTTAATCCCATTTTTATGCGATTCTGGATTTTTGTCTCACATTTTACCAAAACTTCTAAGATTGAGTCTGTTGACACAATCGCTTCTCTGTAGTAGGCAAAAAGTGCAATAAGTGCAGTGTTCCATTTGGCTGCAACTTTAGTAAATGTAGCCGAACCAGACGACATAAGAATCTGTCGGATCCGATTTTCAAATTTATCGACATCTTCTTTGGATACTTGCAAAAAAGCCTTGGCGGTCCGTTCTTTTGACCTCTGATTGACCAAGTCCCAAACGCCTTCCAGAGAGGGTGCGTCTTGGCGAATTTTCGGGACGATTCTGACTTCAAATCCACATAAAGTAAACAAAATAGACGCATTCTCGGGGGAGTACACGGATGCATAGGTGTCGCTCCACTTCATCTCAGTGATGGACAGTGGAATGCGCCCCGAGACCTCCCAATGAACAGCTTTTCCGAGATTGACGTCACTGCGCATCAATTTCATTCGTGCATCTCGCGGCCAGCACCGGTGGTTATTGTATCCAACACTGTTTTCGAAATTGGGGTCTGGATATTCAAGAAGGTAGTCATTCATAAGATCCTCGGCCTCTTCTCGCTGGAAACGGAAAAAAATGTACACTTTATCTAAATAGCGCATATACAATCTAATTGGATTGGCCGTTTCTGTTTTTGTGTCCTTAAATTGAAGAAACAGATTTGGTTGCTGAACGGGTCCAGCCAATTCATTGGCGCGGTCAACGCCTAGAATGAGAAGGTCAATGGCCAAGCAGTAGAATTGGAATACGAATGATGCAAATTGTAAGCCACGTAATAAACCAACACTATTTAAGTGACTCATATCTTTGTATGAGAGAAATATGTTGTTTTTAGCGATTATGTAATCAACAATCAAAGGATCAAGAACCAATCCCAAAAGACGCTTCAAAACAGTAAAATCTATATTTTCTGCAACGCGACTAAGCGTAGTATGGAACATTACATTTGATTCACCACGATCTGTGCTCCAAACCTTATCTAAATTGTTAATTCCCTGACACCATTTGTAAACCAAAAGCGGAGGGATTTCGTCGTCAGATGGTTTAACCCAATTAGGAAATAACTTTCGCTTGTCTGCCTCATACCATAGATACTGGTTCAAGTATGCGTCCGTAATTTTCTCCAAAGGGTCGATTATATGTGTAGGAACTAAATGATTATAGTGATCCATCATTTCCAAGCCTGCTTCTTTAAAACTTCGCTGCAGCATCAAGTAACCCTTTATGCGTGCCAAGGTCTCGTTTGGGTTATCGTACGCCTGTTCTATGAGCGCTAATTCTTCGCGTTGAGCAGAATTAAGACGAGCGTTGGCATTAAAATTCTCTTTCAAATTTTCGAGAGCCAAAACAAGCAATTTCGAATCGTGTTTGAATGCAGGTGGTGGGAACGGAATAGCGTTGAAGCTGCGCAAATCGAGCCATTCTACCATAGTTTGATAAATGACAACAGCTTCATCTGGTGCCACGAAAGGTCCATCTTTCGTAAATTCAGCTTGGCGGTTTTGCTCGCTTTTGATCCATAATCTGGTGAGTCTTCCGACGTTTTTCTTGACTACGGTTTTTTCGACAGTAGCACCCCTCCTTATTCGTTCTCGATTATAATGAGCAATTGAGATCCAGCCGTTAGCCTTCTCCTGGATGTAATGATTAATTATATCCTCTATCGGTTTAGGCATTCCCGGAACCTGCCAGGGAATGTTAGCCTTCCAACAGCGCCAAGCCTCACTCAAATGTTGGAGGATTACCGCCGACTTCTTCTCCTTGAGTCCTGCGGGAATCATGTCCATTATATCATTCATGACTTGGGCACGTAACTCCAAATCATAGTAAGAATCGATTCTTTGTTTAGTGATGGTCTTGGCAACGTCTTTACTTCTTCTTCCTTCAAACTGGCGAGCAAGAAGGTTCCCTAACCAGCGCTCTAGAAGTGGTATCAGACCACGTATGAAGGAAAGCCAAACTCTCCATGCGGGCTGCCAAAATCCACATCCGGGACCTTTTTCAAGGTTTTTGTTAAAATTATGATAAATCACATGCTTCAAGTCCTTGCATGCTCGAATCTGATGCATAACTCTGTACTTGTATCGATATATACCGGTCAATTGTCCCAAATGGTTGAAAATGTAATTGATACCATCAGCAAGTTGATACGCATCAACTTGTCCGAGGCGAAACTGTACATGAGAGTCAACTACTATTTTCACTACACGTAATAATTCACGGATTAAATGGAACGCGTGACCAAATCGAGACTTCTTTCTTTCTTTCGTGGTCAAAGTCTTAGTGGGTTTAAGGTTAAAATTGTAGTCTAGATGCAAATATGTCAATCCACGTTTGTGTAAAAGTAAATTGAGCATGTTGTGACCCTGGCGACAGAGCTGAAGACCGGCCTCAACCCAGTCAATTGTTGTTTGGCGGAAAAATTTAGTAGTGCGCAAAGTCTGTAGAAGCTTGATGCGTCGTTGATTATCGGTGGCACTTTTCAGGCCCGGTGGGTTTTTGAGTTCATTTAAGACGGCAGATTTAAGAAGCTTTTGGTACGAAATCCGGACCTTAGTTGGAATTCCGGCGGGCGCTCTCTCTTTATACCACAGCTTCACGAGTGCAACGTCTTGAGCTCTTACTGTATCTTCAGCCCGGCGATTAAACGGATATGGTGCCCAATGAAGCTGTAAAGCGATGGCAGAGTAATTTGGCTCAATTGGGACGATCCCCGGCTCGGTTTCTTCAACAAGTGAAGAATTCTTGGTCGAGAGAAGAGCCTCAAATTCCGGCAGAACTTCAAGTTCTTCCAAATTAAAGTCTAAAAGATCGTTTTCGGCCCTTTCCGTCGAGAACTTGTGGGGAATAATCGGATTATATTCCGCATCGAATACAAAAGCTCCTTTTTGTTTCGTGGTGTTAAGTGCCTCGGCATCCGATACAAAGTTATTAAGCGGCTCGTGGAACCAAGGAACATTGACGTTCTTTACAAATGAACAGAATAAATACGGGTACGCAACCTTGTATTCGGTTTTTGCCGGTATGCGAAAGATGATGCGATCAATGGAATTGAACTCAGTGAAATCTTCAAGCTCTTTGTTGTTTATTTTATCCTTGAATAAAGGCTCGAACTTGGGTCCACCAGGGACAACCACGTTCAAGCTTTTTGCCGTAAAAAACGTATTTTGATCGTAAAGAAAGTAATAGTTGGGATCTGATACGTGTGGGAGCAATGGCTGTGAAATCTGGTACAAAGCAGCCATCGTGGGTAAGTCGAAGTTCCAAGAACGGTACAGCTCTCCGTTCACCGAAGCGCCAGGCTCGTCGGAAAACCCACTAATTCCTACCTTACCATCATATAGCCATTCTAGGATAGATAATTCAGGGTTATCATCCACATCGAGCTGAATGGCTTCTGGAATAGGTGCATCTTCCAAATTCTCCATCCAGTCCATGGGAGGCTCTTCGTCATCAAAGGGAGGAAATCGCATTCGTTTAAAATGTCTACGATCACGTTTTTCACGTCTCATCATCGTCCATGTTGACGCCCATTGAGCCATATACACAGGTGCCACTACTCTTGGGACTTCATTTACAAACGTTATAGCGCCTGTCACATGGTATAACACTTTAACGTCTTTACTTGATTCCCATGGTTGAGGCATGTTTTCAAGAAGCTTTAAAATTGCATGTGGCATATATTTAAGCGACCCTAGATGTGCTCGTTTATCAGCAGCAACTTTCTTGCTGGATAGGTCACCATGGTCCAACATAATTTTTCGAAGGTGCTCAGGAGGTAATTCACTTGATTGAGGCTGAGAGATCCCGCTTGTTTGTTTTCTTGCACTTCCAATTGAAACACTCTTGAACTTACTCTTTTGAGACGCTAGCCAACTGGTCTTACGCGCCAACAATTGGTCCTCAGTAAGATTCAATGAGTTTCCTGTTTTGAGAATTTTCTTAGGAGGTTGTCCCGTTGGTGGAGGGCCATTGTGGAGACGCCTGGCTGGTGGTGGACCTATTGGTGGAGGTCTTGGAGGGGCTTTAGAAGGCAATCCCGCGCCACTAGGAGGCGCCCTTGATTTCGGTGGTGGTGGTGGTGGCGGCAATCTTGCCTTTTTTGATGGTGGGCCACCCGGGACCTTAGGAGGCGGTGGTGGTGGGGGCATATTTAATGAAAGTAGGTTTATTGACTAGTTGATGTAGTAGATGAGCATCGAGGCCATAGGCAGATGGTAGGGCCATTATATGCCGTACCGTCAGTTAATACTTTTAGTAGAATCATAGGCTAAGAGGATATAAATGGAGGCTGAATGAAATTTTAAAGAGCACTTTTACTGATAAAGGGTACGTTTGTTGGAGAATTTGCTTTTGATTCTTCAGATTTGGCTTCTTCATAGAGCCTATATACAATTTAGAGTAGGCGAAGTCTGACCTATGTGATCCAATCAAAAGAGCAAAAAATTATTCTTCCTCTTCATTAAGATCAAAACATAGCCATCCAGGCCAGCAGATTTCGTCGCGGATGATGTTACGGAGCTGTTCCACCAAAAATTTCTCAACCTTTCCCACATTTCGAAGCACATTATTTTCCACCTCGCCAATTTCCGTATCGATGTTGATATTTCGAATCACATCAATGCGCTCGTGTGTACTGCCCGCCAGGTAGTCGACGAAATTCCCGCCTGCGGGAGTCAATTGGGAGCTTGAGCCTGAGTCTCTTGATATAGGTACATTTTTCGACGGCGTGAAGTAGTCAGCTGCAGAATCGTTGAGATCACACAAAATTGAAACAAACACTTTGTTCTCTAAATACGCCACTGCCACTAATGCGTGAATGGCCAAGTCTGTAACTTTTAGCTTTATAGGTAGAGATATGAAATGCGACAGCGGATAATTTACAAGTAAATTAATAGTCAATTCCATACAGATTTGACTTTGGAAATCTACTTCCAAAATAAATTGTATATCATTGATACTACGCTCTGTGGTTTTATTTTTTGGGCCATGGAGTCTATAGGCGGCAGTGTGAGGCAAGATAGATGCGGGCAGATCGAGTTCTGGGGGACCGAGACCCAAATTGTTCATGTTGTAGTTTGAAAAATGGCGTATTAAATCTGATCCTTTCCGCAGTCGTGCTACGGGAGATTCGAGCGATTGTGTGTTTAAAGAGAGTGGTTCCAGATTACTGACCATTGAGGACATATCAGCTGTTGCAGAAGGTGCTTTTTTGGGCAGTTCAGGAAATTGAGACATGTTCTCTTCTGGTGCATCCTCGGAGTCACTGCTATCGTATAAAGATGGCGATTGTGGCGCAGGATGTTTCTTTTCTTCATCGTCACTGTTATGGTCGCCATAGAATTCTTCAAATGGGTCGCCTATGTGTCTAATTGTGATTTCTGGTGCTGAATTGCCAAGTGAAAAGTCTGTTACGGTTAGATTGTCGATGAAAGACGGAAGAGATATGGAGTTAAGCTCTTCATGGAGGAAAAGTCGTATCTTCTCCTTGAGCTCGGAATCCGCAGCCAAGCTGTCCCAATTGATTTGAAAGGACATGGAAACGTGAAATATCTTTGTTCGATATTGTAATTGCTGCCGTTCGAAGCTCTTGATGTATTTATGTACGGTGGTACGGGGTTTCACATCTGAAACATTGCCCAAGTATGGAGTAATTTGTATGATGTGGGGAAAAAAAAAGACTTATACGTAAAATTTTCGCGAAAATCTCACGATTTTTAACTAAAATTCTTTTGAATACTTTTTGTCTCTTTTTATGGGTGAAGGGTCTGTTTGGGATTCGTTAAACTGTTTTAGCCATTCTTGAGCAAATTGAGGACTTACTTCGAAATAATACTAAGAGTTTACTCAAGACAGCTTTTATTGATTGCAAATTTTTCTGCTCTAGATAATAATTTGTCGATGTACTCTTATACCAGTAGTATAACTTGTTGCATTGTCTACACCAGAAGCAGCTTAGAAGCAGTTTTTATCGGAAGCTAAGATTTGTAGTATCACTACAGCTCATCAAGAACCACAAAACTTCTAGGTGCGTTTTGTAAATTTGTTGCTTGGTTTCGCTTCATTTTAATCTTAAACACTCTATATCATCCCTTTTCCCCACTTCAGTCCATCAAATATTGACGCGATTTCTGGAATTGATTCCAAAGTCTACTTGATCTTTCTTAATTGTTTAAATTGGCTGCAAAATACCAATCTCAAAAAATTAGATCGAATTTGACACTATATTATATGCAGTCCCTAAAGAATGTTGAATGGAAGACTGAACTGACTGCATAGCAGCACGAAAGGTAGGCATAATTAAGTCAAATTAGTAGAATGCTTAATTTTTTGAATTTAAAGTTAGACAAATGGTTAATCTACTGCCGGAATATCAGGTCTACAATATAAATGTTTCAGAAGTTCTCGTGTGTCCTGTGCATAGTCTTACCTTCGTATCTTATTATGCAGTCCTAAAATCTGGGAGGCACGGGTCTGGGGCTCGACTTTCAGCGATGACTCACATGTCTATACAGCGACAGTTTCTGGCGTCAAAATCGGGCTAAAGTAGTTTTTTTTTACTAAGCAGGTATGACCTTTGATAATAAACCCGTCCGTTATCAAAGAATTTAATAAAATTTCTCCTTTTCCTCAATAATACCATACCCCATGTTTTTTATCTCCCCCACATCTTTCAAGCGATGACCTGCAGATAGGGCCAATTTTTCAGACTATTTCAGGCAACTGCATTTAGGTGCATTCTGAAAATTTTCTGCATTGTCATAACGCAATAATTGCATCCTCATCTCTTAATTTTTTTTCAATTCATATTGATTCCCTTCATTTTCTTCATTGTTCTCTAATCCACGGTTTCTTCTAGCCCTCTCTCATAATCTTCCATCATGATTGCAAAAGAGCCGGTGCGGCTTGTTGTTATCGGAGTCGGCTTGATAGGTCCTCGCCATGCCCAACACATCTTGGAAAACCCCGAAGCTGAACTAGTGGCTATAGTAGACCCATCGCTAAAGGGTCAGGCCGTTGCAGCGGAGCTTCGGACGGTATGGTTTGCAAGTGTTTCAGATATGTTCGTCCAATTGGATGCGGAAAGCATCCCTTATCCAGACGGTGCTATTGTTTGTACACCCAACCATCTCCATGCGTCTGTATCGGCAGAGTTGGCCGTTAGAGGTGTCCATTTACTTGTGGAGAAGCCAATTAGTACATCCTTGGGAGATGCTATTGCATTGAGAGATCTTGCCGTTGAGCATGATGTTAAAGTTCTTGTTGGTCATCATCGTCGTTTCAATCCATTTATCGTCGCTGCAAAGGAACAGCTTTCACGTGTCGGAGATCCAATCGCTGTCCAGGGAACATGGGCTCTCCACAAAGATGATGAATATTTTAAAATGTCTCCTTGGCGTATAAGCACGAAACTTGGGGGAGGTCCTTTACTCATCAATCTTATCCATGATTTAGACCTTTTACAGTATTTAATTGGCCCAATTGAGAGGGTTTATGCTGAGCCAACGAAGAAACAGCGCCTAGAGCACCCTGATGTTGACGAAGGGGCTTGCCTTACGCTTCGTTTCCGAAATGGAGCGACAGGAACCTTCATTTGTTCCGATGCAGTTGTTTCGCCGTTCAATTTCGAGTCCGGAACAGGTGAGAACCCTACTATTCCCGTGGACGAACAAGTACAAGGTTTCTACCGCATATTCGGTTCCAAAGGAACACTCTCTATTCCAGACATGTCCCTTTATACCCAGGATGGTCTAGAAAAGAAATCCTGGTTGCAACCTGTCGAAACAACGGTCTTGGTTGAAGATAGACAGGTGCTACGCCAGCTCAAACCATTTACTTCACAACTTTCGCACTTTTTAGAGGTTATTCGTGGCCGTAAGGAGCCTGCATGTCAGATCGACGACGGCATTTCAGCGTTGTTGTGTATTGAGGCAGTCTTAACTTCTCTCAAGACCGGTATGCCTGCCACTGTTGGTCGGCCAGAAGAAATTGAACCAGACTTCGCATCGCTTAAGCTAGACAAGAAGCTAAAGTGAAATCTGCTTTTTGGACCCAAAGCAGAACAATCCAGAAGTTCTCATTCTTTCGTGCCTGGAAGCACAAGAGAATCAGAGAAAAATATTCATTTTGCATACATATCATTACAATTACAGCAGAAAAGTTTTCATACCAATAAAAGTTCAATTCTTTGTAATCATTGATTAATTCGAGTAATCTTAGTATAACAACCAGAGATAACCTTATAAGACGACACATTCTACAGAAAAAAATTTCAATGGATTCAAAATTAAATTCTCTTTTTCTAGAAAGAGTATGCCCTAATTTTTTTTAGTCACTTTTTAATTCCGCTCTTTGTTGTAGTTCCCTCAGATATTATTCGCTCGCGTCTCATCATTTGCAACCATCACCATGTTTGGAGACCAAGGAAACAAGCTCATTCTCGAGGCCAGAAGAGCCAATCATCTTTCAGAACTTCCTCTACATCAGCATTCACTCGTGAAAGATATAGTTGAAGAAATCGGACATCTCAACAAGGATGTGGAGTACTTAAATGAACAACAATCAGTGGAAGAAATCGCCCCAGAAGACGCGCGTATCCATCAATGTCAACTCTTTGTGACACATCTCTGTCTCCGACGGAACAAAAGATGTCTTCTTGCATACCAGAAGATGAGAGCGGACAAGATTGCTGAGTTTCTGTGGCTTAATGTGGATCCGGTAACAAGCCAGGAAGAGTTGGGATTAAGCAGTCGAGATGAAGGGAATGCGCCACTAAATCATACGCTGATGAAGAAATTGATACTTCTGAACTTAAGTCACCCAGAGCAGGAGTACTATAAGCAATATCAGGATTTAGTTCTTGACTTTAAGAGTGGATTTGCTGATATAGATCTTTCAGGTGATTTGGAACCACCAACGGATATTTTCATAGATGTACGTGTTTTGAAGAACGGTGGTGAAGTTCAAACCGAATATGGTGTATTTAATCTCATTAAGGATTCTCAGTTTTATGTTCGGAAGCTGGATGTTGATCGGTTAATCCAACAGGGATATTTAGAGGAGATATAGTCAATCTTAAGATGTTTAATTTGGGAGTTTGTTCCGCTCTTTAATAATTTAGACTTCACTGTATTTTTATTCACACATTTAGGTTTAATCTAGTGTTTGAGGTGGCGCCCGAGAACTGAGAGAGCTATAATTGACTCTTTACACAATCCCCATCTAAATCAAACAAGCATCAAACCAATAATAAAGTTTGTTTTTTTTTTTTCATTTTCCTTCATTTTGTCCTTCACGTGTATTCTGATGAAATGGCACCGTTGTGCATTCTTAACTGAAAGACCGTAAACACGACGATCCATTTGTTGATGCGAAGACATATGAAAGTTACCATTGAACTAAATAGTCCCTAAATTGTCTGAGTTGTCTAAGTTTAATGCAATTACAACACTTTCTTACAAAGAATCTACAGCTCGCCCATCGAATGATCGGATTATGTCTTTCGAAATAATCAATAACTATCAGTTCTCACATGAATATATCAATTCAATTAGCTTCGAAGCTTCAGAAGCTCTTCCTTCTGCTTCCTCAGACCTAAGGTGGTATTTTTCTGCTCAACGCTGATTGGAAGAATCATAATCAGATCCTCATTTTTATCCAGCACTCCAATATTCTCATCCATCGTTTTGATTTCATTTCTTAAGCTAATGGCTATAGAGCTTAATGAGGAGTAAACATCCCGAACTCCAGCCTCGAAGCTCTCTTTTATATCTATAGCCAGTTCACTTGTTTGTTTACTTGGCTTTGAGTATGTTTCTAGAACATTTCCTATATTGTCTAGAAGCTTTACTATGTTGTCATCAATTTGATCAAGAGCCTCTAATCTCGTTTGAATGAAATCTTGGGCCATACTAGTGAATGTAAATCAATCTGAACTTGCGAATTTTTTTGAAGTTAATGTTCACTTTGCTTATGTAATCAGATAATTCAAGTCTTTTTCTCGTTTAGTTTGAACTGTTTGCCGCTTTTCTTGGTGGTTTGGATTAGTGTTATCTATGTAAGGCCTTCATTATAAGATCTGGGGTAACTACTTCACAATTCATCTCAATTCCTCATTTAATTCCCCAAAGATACCAATCAATAAAAAACTATCTGATTTACTTGATTCTGCGCTCAAAAATGGCTATAGATCTTTCTCTTGTCCGAATTTCCCGCCTTCTCAAACTTTTAGGTAACCCTCATCGGTCAACTTATAACTCAATCCATGTCGCTGGAACAAACGGAAAGGGATCCACAATTGCATATTTATCGGCTATCCTTACAGCTGCACGGATCCGGACAGGTAAGTTTACTTCGCCACATCTAATTTCTTATAATGACTGTGTGGCTATCAACAATGAAAGTTATCCGATGCCGCAGTTTGAAAAAGTGCATCAAATGGTGGAAATGGAAAACAAAAAATGGAGCTTGGGATGTACGGAGTTTGAAGTATTGACAGCTACTGCCTTCAAAATTTTTCAATTGGAAAATGTTCAATTGGCTTTAATTGAGGTAGGACTCGGCGGTCTTCTAGATGCAACGAATGTTTTAGAGCCTGCTACTGATTCCGAAGGAGGTGTGATTGCGTGTGGAATCACTAAAATTGGAATTGACCATGAGTCATTTTTGGGATCGACACTAAAAGAAATATCTTCCCAAAAGGCGGGCATCATAAAGTCCCAAGTCCCGGTAGTTGTTGATGGTACTAATTATATCGATACATTAGACGTGGTACGTCAAGTTGCCAAAGAGCATCAGAGCCATTTGGTGGAAAGTTATGCAGCTCAATTCCCCAACATGGAAAAACTCTTATCTTTGTCTACTCTTGTTGGCGCCTACCAGGCCCAAAACCTCTCAGTGGCACTTAATATCTTACACCTACTTAGGAGTCAACTTTCTGTGCCTGAAGCGGCAATTGAAGAAGGAATTAGCAAAACGGTTTGGCCAGGAAGGTTACAATCACTTGTTGATGCGAAAACGAGAATTCCTTTTATTTTGGACGGCGCTCATAATGAAAGCGCTGCAATTGAATTGGGGAAGTATTTACGTACTATAAGAGGCACTGACGCTTCCACAAACGGTCTTATATTTATTATTGCGATGACCAATAGAAAAGCGGCAGGAAATATTTTCCAACATATCTTGGAAAAAAACGCAGACACTGTTTTTCCAGTAACGTTCACGCCGCCACATAACATGCCATTTGTTCGGAGTTATCTGGCTGCAAAATTGGCGGAAATTGCGAGCGAGTATGTTTCAGATGTGCGTATGGAAGAGAATGCCACGGTTTCTAAAATTTTCGACAAAATAGCAGATATCCGTTCGTCTGGAGATCTCCGAAAAATTGTTATTTGTGGAAGTTTATATTTATGTTCTGATGTCCTTCGTGCCATGCAATAGACACTACTACAGTGGTGTAAGTACATCTAGTCGCGTCTTGCTACATTAGATCATCACATCACGTCGGAGCAACAGTCTCTATCGAAAAAGAAATCGAGAAATTGAAGCTGAAAAACTACTTAGCTTGTCACAATTTGCTCTATTCCTTTTTTTTTTGTGATTATCTTCCCAATTGAGTAGTGATTTTCAGTATGGACATTGAGAAGCTTCGAAGTAAAAATATCCAGAGAAACCAGGATTTGCTTCGGCAATTGAACCTCGACTCAATTCATGAATCTATTAGTAGAGATTCGGCTGCTAAAGAAAATGGCCCCAAGCGAAAGAAACCGAAAAGAGCTCCTCCACAACCGACAAGAACAATTCCAACAAGAAGATCCAGACGATTGGCCAATACACCGGAAAGTCAAGAGGAGGACCGTATCAGAGAACAGGAAGCCGAAAAGGAAAGGCTTCGGCAAGAAAAATTGAAAAAATTGAGAAATTCCCGGCTTCAGGGTGACTTCTCTTTGCATGATATTGTAGCTGACATCAGACTGGGAAATTTATTTCATGAAGATAAAATCCTAGATATTAAACAAGAAGGCGCCAAATCTGAGTCGAAAGAAAGTAACGAAACTAAGAACGATGCAGACCAAAGGAAGGGTATAAAGAAAGAGTCAAAGGAAGAGGATGTGGTGGAGGCGACTGAGGAGGATCCCTTAAAACACTTGACGACTTTTAACGAATTGGGCGGTATATGTTCCTCATTGGATGAAACTAAACAAGATGGGAAAGAAATCAATTTAAAGCAAGCCCGTGACTCTCTTCTGAAAATGGCCCTCTCAACTAAGGTTGATCCTCGTGACTTTAAGCTCACACACAACCGTATAACCTCCATCTACCTCCATCTGTCTGTAGAAAATAGACTAGTGGTTGCAGGTGATACCAGCGGTAATCTCGGCATGTGGGCGGTGGACCTGGGATCTTCAGAAGATCCAGCTCTCTCGTTTTTCAAGCCGCATGGAAGGACCATTTCTCGAATCCTGGAAAAAATTGGTGCCCCTCACCAACTTGTGACTTCTTCTTACGATGGCTCTTGTCGAACAATTGATCTTTGCAAGCTCCACAGCTCAGAAGTCTTTGTTATAGGAGATGAGGAAGAACCATTGGGCATATCGGATATTAGTGTTGTTGACGAGAATACAATATATGCTACAACACTAGGAGGACTCTTTTTTAAAAAGGATTTAAGAGAAAGAGCAAAAGAAATCGAATTTTTGCGTTTGCACGATAAGAAGATAGGCGGATTCTGTGTCAATCCAAATGCGAACTACCAGATTGCCACCGCTAGTTTAGATCGCTCGTTTAGAATTTGGGATTTGCGGAACATAAAAAAGAAAAACTCGTTTACGGAGTTCGAAGAGAATTTGAAGGCACCCCATTTGTATGGGTCCTACCCTTCACGCCTCTCCATTTCAAACGTCGACTGGAACCAGAACAATCACCTAGTATGCAACGGTTATGACGATAAAATTCAACTATTCGATTATAGTGGACAGCATGGTAAGCTCGATGTCATTACTGAATGGAGCAATACCTTCAGACCGCCAGAGAAGAGAAAGTCAACGGAAGACGTTCCAGAGAACATTCAAAGCGTACAAACCATTAGCCACAATTGTCAGACGGGTCGTTGGGTGTCTATCCTAAAAGCACGATGGCAAAAGGCTCCTCTTGATGGCTTTCAGAAGTTTGCAATTGCCAACATGAAAAGAAGCATTGATATTTTTTCGGAGAACGGCGACAGGCTCGTGACGTTGTCCAATCTGGATCTTATGACAGCCGTTCCTGCGGTTATTGCATTCCATCCGACCCAAAATTGTATTGTTGGTGGATCTTCCAGCGGTAAAGTATTTCTCTTCGAATAGAATAACGGGTGACAGTACAGAATCATGTAGAACTAGTCGACGTAAGATTAATTTTTATAAATTTTCCTTTTCTTTAACTATATTCATTCCTTTTTGTTCGCATTCCCAATCTACTTTTTTTTTTAACTGGCTGCAAACTACTTCTAATAAAAACATTAAACAGTGTTTTCGAGAAAAACACAAAACAGACTAGAATCAATTTCACCAACTCACTTCAAATAATTACTGTTTTATTAACTAGATACAACTCAGTCGCTTAAGCGATAGAGGTCATGACTTGCCAAACTCTAATGACGTTGTCAGTGTAACCAGCGAACAAGTTTTGACCGTCAGCAGACCAGGTCAAAGAGATAGCCTCTGGCTCCTTAGCCTTGGCGGAAACGGTGAACTCAGGCTTCAACTCATCCAACAACTTTCTCTCTTGCAAGTCGAAGATCTTGATACCAGAAGCAGTGGCAGCAGCCAACCAGTATCTGGATGGGGAGAAAGCCAAAGCGTAAACCTCAGAAGAAGCGTTCAAGGTGTACAAGGTGTCGTTGGTGTTCAAGTCCCACAAGATGATAACACCGTCCTTACCAGCGGAAGCGTTCAAAGATCCATCTGGGGAGATGACAATGCAGGAAACGTAACCGGTGTGGCCGATGAAGTCAGCGTTGATTTGGTAGTCGTTCAAGTCCCAAGACTATATGTTAGTATAAGGTTTCGAATAATTCGTGAATAATAATTTGAAAAATTGGCGCTTAATCAGAGATCTTGGTGATAAAAATATGTCTCATTCGCACAAGTGCGTCTGAAGTAGCAAATATAAGGTACATCATCTAAGCGCCTGAAGTGTAAAGGATTGAAAAGGAGTAAAAGTAGAGAAGTAGAGAAGGTGGAATATTGTTAAAGAATTGAAAATGCAAAATGCAGAATGCAGAATGAAATAAGAAAATAGAGAGAAAATGGATCTTATCCGAATAAACATACCTTAACAGTCTTATCCCAAGAAGCAGAGATAACGGTAGAAGAGTTGGCACCTGGAGAGAATCTAACAGCAGAAACCCAGTCCTTGTGGGCGTTCAAGGTGTTGATACATTGACCAATGGAGTTCCAAACCTTAACGGTCTTGTCACGAGAAGCAGAAACAATTTGTCTCAAGTTTTGAGAAATGGAAACAGACAAAACGTCACCGGTGTGGCCGTCAAATCTCTTGGTAGACTCACCAGTCTCCAAGTCCCACAATCTCAAGGTCTTGTCCCAAGAACCAGACAAAGCGTAAGCACCGTCAGCAGAGATGGTGACGTCTTGGACAATGTGAGAGTGACCAACGAAGGACTTTCTTGGAACACCGTATTGGTTGTTCTCACCACCAGTCAACTTCCAGGCAATCAAGGTCTTGTCTCTGGAACCAGACAACAACAAGTCTGGCTTAGATTGGGTGGTGGCCAATGAGGTGACCCAACCGTTGTGGCCCTCCAAGGTGCCTCTCAAAACCAAAACTTCTTTGCTAGCCATTTTTAATGTAGTTACTTTGAAAGAAAAGGAAATGGAAAAATTTGCAACCGCGAAGGGCATGGGTATACACAATTCGGTCACGTGATATAAAAAATCAACTCTTTACCTTACTCAGATTTTGAGTATGTGATGAGATTTACCCACAAGGCGTGCTCGGGACTACGCTCTCTGTGAGTGACTGTTTTTGCCGAGCTATGTGCAGGTTTTTGCAACCATTTTAGAAATTCCAATACATTGTAAGTGTCAGAACTGTTTCATTTAGAATTAAAATTTGGAATCATTGAAAGCGGCAGAAAAAATGAATGGGATTGATTTTGAAGATGTTGTCTGGATCGTCGCTTTGTTTGGCTAATTGATGAATTGGTGAATTCACCGATACACTATAACATGGATCCTTCCTTGTATTGTCTTTTCAATTTTTTAGGGATGTTTCGTATGAATTTCATTAATCTTTTGGAATCTGGCTTTTTTACTCTTTTAATTTTTATTTACATTTGTATTCAGTGGAATAAGGAAATTTACAGATGAATTATTAGTTACTGTTTGGATCTATTTCATCTTCTTCGAAAGAATCATCCTCTTAAAGAGATTTAAGCTTCTTTTAAGAAGCCAAATTTCTCATGCAGAAACAACCTTTTTTTCAAATAGGATCTTTTATAGAGTGCCATTGTAAGTCTGCGATATCCACTGAAAAAAGTGAAGTAAATAATATATAATTCTGGGGAGGTGACTATTCAAGAATACTTTTTCGTAAAATAAAAAAGGTATGGAAAATCTTAGACTTATCGAATATCGTTGTTGTATGACCTAATTGGGATACTCTGAAACACGCTAAAGTCCCCATTAAATTCAAAACAAACTCATTTTATTCCTTTCAAATCTACAAGATCCGCACATTAGAGATGAAGTAAATAAAGTCAATGCCAATGAAATCACTAAAACCCTAAGAACCTCTCGATATTATCCAGTATCCCAATTTAACTACAAACATTCATTTAAAAGCGTCATATTTTTATATACTGCGAAATCCAGATCATGCATTCATCCCAACCCATTAACTATTTCATAAATCTACCTAACATTCACACTTGGAACATTTGCAGGTAGAAGCTTGGGTAGAAGAACACTTGCACTCAGCACAGGAGCATTGAGCACACTTGCAGGTGTTGCATTTGCATGGAGAACAAGAGCAGGCCATTTTTGATAAAATTGATTGTATTTATTGGATTCAGTAAAACTGTAGTGAAAATTTCGAATCGATTGGGAATTTACACCTTCTTTTATAGACTTACGCGATTTATGCCGAGTTGTTTTCGCCATGCAGGCTTGCAACTGAGATATTTGTGCGAGATAATTATATGCAGGTTTGAATTCGTATGCAGTTCCTTTATTATTTGGAATTATTAATAGTAATGGATAATTTGCCTCATTTGACTTTTTAAATTGAATTGAACAATGTTATAAAACTGATCTGTAAATGGGGTTCTCCGGTTTGAGATACACACTTAAGAAAGATTTTTTTACTGATTTTTAGCTACTCACGTTTCTTCCACTATACACTTAAATGCACTCCATTTCTTAAATGCACTCTTGAACAGACCTACTTCATTTTACATTAATACTAAATCATACTCACAATTTTAAGTTCCACTCATTTAAATAAGCTTAGCTGCGATACATTAATGATAGTCAAATAATTAATTTATCTTTTAAACTTAAATTTATATTACATGAGGGTGGTTCGGCCCCCAATGTCGTTGCTAGCACTGCCATCAGGCATGTTCCCATCACGGCCAGTCAAAAACTCCGAATAAATGCGTTGGAGTTTATGTTTCTCGGACATGGAAATCGACGGTTTCGTCTCTTCCAAACTGGCTAAGAAGTGCTTTCGATTGATTGGAACCGTTGGCGCTGCTGTCTTCACCGGAGCCTCGCCACTGTTTTTATCTGAAACACTAAGTCCCTCAAAAATTCTTTCTACTTTTTTACTGAGTGCCACCTTTTCTGTTGGACGAAGTTTGGAGAGTTTTTCTCTAGATATTTGAAAAAACTCTCTTGTTTTGGACTCATCTTTGGCTGTTCCTAAAGAGGCCTCTTCCTCCAAGTTTAACTTATCATGCACAGCCTTTAAATAAGCATTATAACAAATACCTTGCATATCAGCACCACTGTAACCGCTTGTCATTGTTGCAAATTCGGAAAGATCGACACCGGGATCAAGATCCATCTTTTCACAGATACATTCAAGAATCGACAAACGATCCTCAAAATTAGGCATATCACATATGATACTTTTGTCCAAACGACCCGGACGAAGGAGAGCTGAATCAATAAGATCGGGCCGACTTGTAGCGGCCAACACATATACTCCATCGAGACCCTCGGCACCATCCATCTGTGTCAACATCTGGTTGACCACTCTATCGGTTACACCCGTTGAATCGTGGCCTCTTTTAGGAGCAATGGAATCAAATTCATCGAAAAAGAGAACGCATGGTTTAGCTGATTGTGCTCTGTCAAACAAATCCCGTACAGATTGCTCGGACGCGCCGATATATTTGTTTAAGATCTCTGGTCCCTTGATGGAAATAAAATTGAGGCCACATTGTGCGGCAATAGCACTTGCCAAAAGGGTCTTACCGCATCCAGGATATCCGTATAAAAGAATACCCGAACGGAGTCGCAAGGGACAACTGGCAAATATGGGAGCGTATTTCGTGGGCCACTCAAGAGTTTCTAGAAGAATGCGCTTAGCTTCTGTCAAACCGCCAATATCGCGCCAGGAAGTTCCTGATTTTTCAAGTTTAACACCACGGAGGTTGGATGGAGTGTATCCCGCGTGGGCTTTTTCAAAAGCAGTTTTGGTAATAATACGAGTATTTTTGGAATCTGAATCTGAATTTTCATCATTTGGAAGATCCTTGTTCTCTTTCTGGTCTAAATAGAGACTTTGAAAATACATGCGCTCGTTCAAAACCTTCAAATCATTAGGTAAGTAGCCCTCGGTTTCTTGAACTGCGTCCATCACATCAAACCCAAATTTACTTCCCAATTTTTGTGAAGTATATTGCTCGAGGATTGCAGCCCTGGTTTTTTTATCGGGCGCCCGGAGGTGAATGTAGTGATCTATAAGATGAGACAGAAGAAGATACTTGTTAAATGCTTCCTTCGAGGATCCGGTAATCAACAAGGAAATTTTCGATCTGGCTTGGTTGGCAATATCCTTTAGCTGAGAAACGAAAATTTCTGAAATTTGATTGGCCATTCTTGAATCGCCGTTCTCAGTATCGGCACTGAGGATCTTATCAAGATTATCTAAAACAATCAAGGAAGGCTCATGCCAAATTGCATCATTGAAGCACCTCATAAAAGTGGCTACCAACTGCTCCTGACTCTCATTCATGAGAGTCTCGCAGTGGATATATTTGACATAGTAAGCTAGTTGATCGGTCGCGTGTTTAGCGATCGAATTCGAAATAAGCGTTTTGCCGCTTCCGGGAGGTCCATGAACCAAGATTCCGGTGTTTTTGAAGAGAGATATTTTTTCAACAGCTTCTTCAATGGTGTCCGATTGTTCATACGCAATCTCTAATTTAGGGGGGGTTTCGGTGCTTTGGATAAAAGAACTACTGCGTAATATATCCGCTTCAATATGAAGTTTTGGGAGACTGTTTTTGTCAACTTCAAATGGCTTGATCCAAACATTTCGTTCGGGCCGTCTTTTGAACGTGAGAAGTCCTCCCTGAGGAAGAATGCCAGGTATGATGGGGAGTTTTAAATAATTCGTCAATGGAGAACCATTGAGTTTCATATTCAAGAAAATATGCTCACTGGCTGCTTTACATAAAGCGGCGTGCTCCTCTTTAATATTTGTAGAGTTGAGACTCAATTGTTTGTTGGACTTTGTTTGTGTAACATAAGGATGAATAATGAAAGTAGATGGGCGCTTACTCAGATGTCTAGAAGCCTGGCGCACAACGACTTTGTAGCCCAATTCTTTTTCTACACCAAGCGCAATGGCTAAACTCTCGCTTAAAGTGACATGATTTGCCGGATTGGCAAAATTTCGAAGCTTAGCAATGACTTGTTTATTCTCAGTAAGAGCAGATATGGGACCGTTTCCCTTCTCAGCCCCTTTATCATCTGCATTTTCAGTTGTTTCTGTTGGCGCCTTGTTGATCTTACTTTGAGGCCCCGCAATGATAGATACAGACACATAGTCGTGGCGCATGAAAACATTGGCAAACTCTTCACGATTGACAAAGAGCTCATAGGCACCAATTTCCAGTTTCACACCAACCAATGGATGCAAAAGCGATATTCCTCTCTTGAGGACCGAAGGGCCTTGGCTGAGATCATCGACAGTGGATCTAGTGCTTCTAGCCAGTTTCTCGGAAACAGCTCCAGTACGCTTTTTTACCTCTCGCAATTTGGGTGCTATACTTATTTCGGCATATGGATCAATCAAAGCATATTTGTGTGCCGTAGTTCCGATGTCCATGACCTGAAGGCGGACAGAGGAAGTTTTCGTTGGGTAAACCACCAACACTTGTCCCACAGCCACACATCGGGATTGTTCAATCAATTTTGCCTCTATATAAGCCGCATGAAGTTCTACAAGCTCCCAATCCTGAGATTGAGCTGGTTCCAAGAAAATAGATGAACTTTTGTGGTTTCTTATCTTTACATTCAACTTGACGGCCTGTTTGTCGGCCAAATTCAAGGACTGGGCAAAGATTGGATCAATTCCCATGTTCTTTGGCGTAGATGAATTCATTCCAGACCATCCAACATATTTCTTTTGATGGTCTTGCAGAACCACCTCCACTATAACCTCTTGTGGGGAGATGTTGGCATTATAGAGTAAACTTGTGAGAGAGGAGGGTAAGTCGACCAAATTGTTCCACGAGGGTCGAATATGGACGTTTCCAGCGAAATTCTCCATTCTGAAAAAAGGAGAATAATAAGATGTATGGTGGTGAAGTTGGACAAGGTTTTAATAGTTTGAAAATTACCATATCTGGAATCTGGGGAACCGAGGAGGGCGCTTTCTGTTTTGTATGCAGGTTATCAAATTATCATATGTGGAAAGCTATTTCATCAAATTGAAACTAAAATTATAATTTTTTCGGATGTTTAGTTATATCTTTAAAAGATATATAGATTTGAAGGGAAATTGAGTTCATTATTGTTTGAGAATCTAGTATTCGCTGTACTAATCCGCATCCAACTTCTAAAAGCAAGCAGACTTCAAATCAATAATTAAATTGTTTCCAAAATAATGCATTAATTTCTAATTTTATATACACGATAATCCACACGCAAAAGGTTCCTTTGTCCTTTATATACCTTCTTCACTTTCAGCCTCTTCCTTTTTCATTTTCTTTTCCCAGTGTCTCCGAACTCCATCTTGATTAACCTTTCTGGCTCTCTCCATATTTTGAAAAGAGCGTCTTCTAAGTGACCTACATTGTTCCCAGCCCATAATATTTCCCAAAAGGAAGCCTCCAAGGCCCCATCTTACAGACCGATTGGGATCTTTATGTATTAATAGCGTCACAACACCTAGGACTCCCATAGCTTGGAATCCTGTAAGCATTGCTTCTCGAAAACATGGCATAGACATGTATTTTTCAAGGGTGAAGTCGCTCAATTGTACTTTAACAATTGCTTCTGAGATCGTGGGCTTTTGAGCATGCTCTGGTGCGGAATCTTGGAATTTTGGCTCCAAATCTTCAAGAAGTGGTTTGCGGACCTCAGCCTCTTCGGGGGTTATTTCCTTGACCGCAGAAACTCGTGCTGGGGAGCTACTGAACCAACCCATCTTCTGTTAACTGATCTTGCAACAGAAATGAAATCTGAAAGTATATACAGGATGTAGTGGGTGTACTTGAATTAAGGCTAGAAAGGTAGTCACGTGAGAGATTAGCATATTGCTGAAGTTTGAAGTTGGAAAAGTATAAAACATCTTTTGAATGTTAAAATCATTGAATTAGATGAATAAAATGGGAAAACCAAAAAAAAAAAATAGCGCCGCCCGGTTTCGATCCGGGGACATCAGGGTTATGAGCCCTGCGCGCTTCCACTGCGCCACGGCGCTTAATTATTCCCAAAATTATGCAATGTTTGTAATATTTAGATCTGTTTCAAATAGTTTAAATGACCTGTGATTCGCAGCTTTTTGCTCAAAATACTGAATTTCCTTTTTTATAAAGGAAACCTAGACCTTTTCGATATATGGATATTACTATGTTTTCATTCTAGAGATAGTTTGAACCCCTAGACCTTAACAATAACATCAATACAAAATAAACTACAATATACATTACAAGATTGCACCTTTATTTGTTAATGAACTATTAATATCAGCTGCCCTAGTTTTGTTCCAATGTGAGGGCGCTTCTCCGGTCATCATCAGTGATAAATACAGGGAAGCAAAAGACAGAATGGCACAGCCAGTAAAACTCTTCGCCATTTTCCAATTTATTGATTCTACGTCCCGGCGGCCTTGAAACCATGAGAGTGTGAGCGGCGGGCAATGCTGCTGCCAGAACACATAAAATAGCGTACAGAAATAAGAGAAGCTTCATCTTGAACCCTTAATAATTTGATGTTTCAATTGGAGTATATCAAGCTCTTTTTATTTGATCAATGCAATGATTTTCTTTTTCTTATCAAAATCAACCCTAATGGACATGATCTTCTTTGCATGAATGGAAGTACATGTGATCACATAGTGACAGTGGCAGAGACAAAAATGATAGGCAGTTTCATTGATTTCTTGTCTTTATTTTACCGTCTCTATATCAATCATTGTTTCAACTTCATTGTCTCCTTTCGTAACTGAGACACTTGACACCACTGTGAAAAACCCGCCGAGAAAGTGCATTTACTTCACAATGACAAAAAAATATCCGAGAATTAACTGTAAATCATTCCAGCTTAGTTCATCAATACTCATTCCAAAACTTTTTTCTTTAACTTTTCACATTGAAAAGATTAATTTATGACACATCCTTTTTGCTTTAATTTAACCTTCATATAAGGTCGCGCGCATCGGGGATGATCGGGGGTAAGGTCCGATGGATTGGTGGAGGAGTTGAATCTTATAAAACCCTTTTTTTCATCGTTTAATCCCCCTTCTTTTCCCTTTTACCCCAACCCCTTTACCCCACACTCATGTCTCAACAATTGACCCACCCCTCCATCAAAGACGGCTGGTTTGCCGAGATTTCTGAAACCATGTGGCCTGGCTCAGCCATGTCCCTCAAGGTTGAAGAGGTCTTGTACGCTGGTAAGTCTAAGTATCAAGACGTCTTGGTGTTCAAATCCACCAATTGGGGAAATGTTTTGGTGTTGGACAACTGTATTCAAGTCACTGAACGTGATGAATACTCTTACCAAGAGATGATCACTCATTTGGCTATGAACTCTCACCCAAACCCAAAAAAGGCTTTGGTGATTGGTGGTGGTGATGGTGGTGTTTTAAGAGAAATCTTGAAGCACGAGTCCATTGAAGAAGCTTGGTTGTGTGACATTGACGAGGCTGTCATTGAGGTATCCAAGAAATACTTGCCAAACATGGCTAAGGCTTATGAGGACCCAAAGACCAGAGTCCACATTGGAGATGGTTTCAAGTTTTTGGCAGACTACCAAAACACTTTTGATGTTATCATCACTGACTCTTCTGACCCAGAGGGCCCTGCTGAGAGTCTTTTCCAAAAGCCTTACTTCGAGTTGTTGAAGGGTGCTTTGACTGAGAAGGGTGTCATCACCACTCAAGCTGAGTCTATTTGGTTGCACATGGACATCATTTCTCAATTGAAGAAGGACTGTAAGCAAATTTTCCCTGTTGCTGAGTACGCTTACACTTCGATTCCAACTTACCCATCTGGTACTATTGGTTTCATGGTTTGTAGCAAGGATGCTGATGCTAAGGTCAAGGTTCCATTGAGAAAGTTCACTGAGGAGTTTGAGGGTGAAAACTTGAAGTACTACAACTCCAGAGTTCACGAGGCTTCCTTTGTTTTGCCTCAATGGGCTGACAAGAAGTTGAACAAGGAGATTTAAGTGTGATTCGTTATCTATTTGTCTCTTTCTTTCAATGTATTCTATTCTTTTATGATTGATCTTGTAGATTTGTTGAAAATTGAAATTCTCTCGTTTTAGTATAAGAGTCCAAGATCTTAACTTCTTTCTCACATATCGTAAATTTTTTATTTTGTTATCTTTCTAATCAGTCACGTGATGTTCATTTTCCATTTGCAACCAGAAGTACTGAACTTAGCAATAAGACTCAATCAAGAGTATTCATGTCACTTACAGAAGAACAGAAGAAACGAATAGTATGTCCAATTTGCAGAAAATTTGCATCTCGACTAACGCTTTTTAGGAAGCTAACAGAAAAAAAGCTCTAGAGCGATTGCAACAACTTAGAAATAAAGGCAATGGCTCTTCTTCACAAACGCCACTGGGGACAAATTCTAACGGACAACAGCATAATCTGACCACTAATGGAAGCCGTCCAAACTCAACGACACGTACCACTAGTACTTCAATTCTTCTAGGGAATGCAAAGTCTGACTTCCGAGACGCCTCTACCCATGAAGTCCCTGCGGTCAGTGCCAATGACAGAAAAAAATTCAAAACAGAACTCAAAATGCCAAGTATCCGGTCGAAAGACTACATCGAGTATGATTTCTCAACTATGAAGGATAGTCGAGGTGGATTTCTTGACCAATCGGAGCCAACAGGTTTTGGAAAGATTGAGGAAGAAGAGCCACTTAGTCTCCAAGAATGGAAAGAGAAACAAAAGAAAAACCAGATTGTGAAAGAGCTAGCGCCACCCCTTGACCTTCAAAATGCTCCTAAATGTGTTGAGTGTGAGTCATTAGAGGTAGATCCGAACTTTTACACCAATTTCAAGGTTTCGGTTTGCCGTCGATGTAAGAAAGAACATCCGGAAAAATATTCTTTATTGACGAAAACAGAATGCAAGGAGGATTATCTTCTTACAGACCCAGAGCTTCGAGATACAAACCTTCTTCTTCGTATTGAGAAACCTAATCCTCATGGATTTCTGAGAATGCAATTATTTTTACGTTTACAAGTCGAGGATTATGCATGGAAAAAGTGGGGCTCTGCAGAAGGACTTGATGCTGAATGGGAGAAACGAGAGCGAGTTCGTTTAGAGAGGAAAGAGAAAAGATATCAGTCCAAAATGAAGGAAATGCGTAAACGCACGAGAGCTGAGGAGTATACGCGAAAGTTAAGAAATGGGCAACTGATAAATGACCGTCATGAACATCTGTGGTCAGCTCCAATGGCCATTAAGGATTCTACTAATGTTGTCAAGCGCCGGTGCATAGATTGTGGCATAGAAACTGAGGAGGTAATAATATGAGTCAATGGAGAGTTTGAACATTAGTTTGAACATTTTGTTACGATTGGTGTAATTATGGTCATACTAGAAGTGAATGTGGGATTTAAAGAGACGGTTCGATGGTAAATTTGAATCAGTTTAAATGAACATAGAGACCCTGCCTAATTATTCGCATAAAAAGAATATAAGAAAATATATATCTAAAATTCCATACGAGATTATTTCGGGGTATCTTAGAATCCAATTTTCTTCATTAAACAACTCCAGAATAATAGATTTGCAATTTGTATCCTTTTGAGACACATGTGTCAAAATATGAAATGGCTACAAAAAATAGAAAACATCGCAAAATTAGAAACAGATATACTCCTTATAAACTCTGTTTCATTTAAATACAAAAACAAAAGTATTATTTTTAAGTGCCTTTCCTTGTTTCACACCCTTCTATTTGGGGTTATAGAGTTTCTTCAATATTCCAGGGTCAGATCCTTATCTGCAGTACTCATGGAAGCTCATAGAAACTTTCCACGATCAACGCGGCCAGGAATTTTGCAGCTATATAATAAGCGCCTCTCCCTCCAGTACACCAGAACTACAGCCAGTGTTCTTTTTTTTTTTGCAATTAAGAAAAACTAACGCCGATTTTTTTGAGATAGTGGAAGAAAACATCATGTCTGACGCAAAGATCGAAACACATGAGTTCACAGCTGAGATCTCTCAGTTGATGTCCTTGATCATTAACACCGTCTACTCCAACAAAGAGATTTTCTTGAGAGAGTTAATTTCTAACGCCTCCGATGCTTTGGATAAGATCAGATACGAGGCTTTGGCTGATCCTTCCAAGTTGGAGACTGAGCCAGAGTTGTTCATTAGAATTACTCCAAAGCCAGAAGGTAAAATTTTGGAAATCAGAGATTCTGGTATTGGTATGACCAAGGCTGACTTGATTAACAACTTGGGTACGATTGCCAAGTCTGGTACTAAGGCTTTCATGGAGGCTTTGTCTGCTGGTGCTGACGTTTCCATGATTGGTCAATTCGGTGTGGGTTTCTACTCCTTATTCTTGGTTGCCGACCACGTTCAAGTCATCTCTAAGCACAACGACGACGAGCAATACGTTTGGGAGTCCAATGCTGGTGGTAAGTTCACCATCACTTTGGATGAGACTAACGAAAGAATCTCCCGTGGTACCGTTCTCAGATTGTTCTTGAAGGAAGACCAATTGGAGTACTTGGAGGAGAAGAGAATTAAGGAAGTTGTCAAGAGACACTCTGAGTTCGTTTCCTACCCAATTCAATTGGTTGTTACCAAGGAGGTTGAGAAGGATGTTCCTGTTGAGGAAGAGGAGTCTAAGACCGATGAGGACGACAAGAAGCCTAAGTTGGAGGAAGTCGAGGATGAGGATGGTGAGAAGAAGGAAAAGACCAAGAAGGTTAAGGAGACCGTCACCGAGACTGAGGAGTTGAACAAGACTAAGCCTTTGTGGACTAGAGCTCCTTCTGATGTTACCCAAGAGGAGTACAATGCATTCTACAAATCCATCTCTAACGACTGGGAGGACCCATTGGCCGTCAAGCACTTCAGTGTCGAGGGTCAATTGGAATTCAAAGCTATTTTGTTCGTTCCAAAGAGAGCTCCATTTGATGCCTTTGAGTCAAAGAAGAAGAAGAACAACATCAAGTTGTACGTCCGTCGTGTTTTCATCACCGATGACGCCGAGGAGTTGATCCCAGAATGGTTGTCCTTCATAAAGGGTGTTGTCGACTCTGAAGATTTGCCATTGAACTTGTCCAGAGAGATGTTGCAACAAAACAAGATTATGAAGGTTATCAAGAAGAACATCGTCAAGAAGTTGATTGAGACTTTCAACGAGATTGCCGAGGACCAAGAGCAATTTGACAAGTTCTACTCTGCCTTCTCCAAGAATATCAAGTTGGGTATTCACGAAGACCAACAAAACAGACAGGCTTTGGCTAAGTTGTTGAGATACAACTCCACCAAGTCTGTTGAGGAGAACACCTCTTTGTCTGACTACGTTCTCAGAATGCCAGAGCACCAAAAGAACATCTATTACATCACTGGTGAGTCTATCAAGGCTGTTGAGAAGTCTCCATTCTTGGATGCTTTGAAGGCCAAGAACTTCGAGGTCTTATTCCTCGTCGACCCAATCGATGAGTACGCCATGACTCAATTGAAGGAGTTCGAAGACAAGAAGTTGGTTGACATCACCAAGGACTTCGAATTGGAGGAGACCGAGGAGGAAAAGGCCGAGAGAGAGAAGGAGGTTGCCGAGTTCGAGCCATTGACCAAGGCCTTGAAGGAGATTTTGGGTGACCAAGTCGAGAAAGTCGTCGTTTCCCACAAGTTGGTTGACGCTCCAGCTGCCATCAGAACTGGCCAATTCGGCTGGTCCGCTAACATGGAGAGAATCATGAAGGCTCAAGCTTTGAGAGACACCACCATGTCCTCTTACATGTCTTCTAAGAAGACTTTTGAGATTTCTCCAAAGTCTTCCATCATCAAGGAGTTGAGAAAGAAGGTCGAGGCTGACGGTGCTGAGGACAAGACTGTTAAAGACTTGACGACCTTGTTGTACGAGACCGCTTTGCTTACTTCCGGTTTCACCTTGGAGGAGCCTTCTTCGTTCGCTGGCAGAATCAACAGATTGATCTCCTTGGGTTTAAACATCGAAGAAGAGGAGGAGGTTGAGGCTGAAGTTGAGGCTGCTTCCGCTGCCACCGACGATGCTGTTGTCGAGTCTGCCATGGAGGAGGTTGACTAAGCATATCGATGTTTCTATTGAAGTCCCTCTGTTCAACTGAAAAAAATGGGGAATTGTAATTAATGAATTGGAATCTAGATATTGCTTCTTAGTATTAAAATAATAGATTTTTTCAATACAAATACTGGGTGAACTTGTATTTCTTAATAACTACATGTTTTGTGATAAATTTTTTAGTCTCTTTAATGTTTTTTTTTTCCATTGTTAGGTAAATGATGCTTCAATAGAAAATGCAGCTTCAACCAATTCTCCAATGGTTTGCAAAACAGAAGAAGCTTGTTCCTTCGTCAAAAGGTCTCCATCGTTATCCCTGATGTTACTAACAATGTCAAAAACCCTTTGCTGGTACTCCGGCGGAAAAGGCACATCCGGGGTCATGGATGTTCCCATCAATAGGTCATGGATTAAAACTAACGCTGATCTTCTCATAATGTTTTTGTCTTCAGTTGTTTCAAGCTGCAAAATACCAAGTGCGCAATCTAAGGCTTCTCTGATTTCAGATACCACGCCCAAGACATTTATCTTGAAACACGTCCCAAGAAGAGACATGGCGGACATTCTCAATCGATCGTCTATGGGATTACCAGATCCTGAGACCCTAACCATTCCGAGCAAATTTAGAACTAAATGCTGCGCTGGAGATCCACCAAAAGCAGAACCCTGCTTCTGAACGTATCTGCCCAAAGCCTCTCCAAGTTTGAGTCGGTCATCAATCGTGGAGAAATTCTTATCGTTTCCAGCGTACGCTTTTAAGAGGTTTTTTAAAACTTCCTCATTGTGTGTATCGAGTAAGCTCTCGAGACCTTTGATGGCATTTAGGTAGATAAATGGGTCAGAATCGCCCAACTGGCTAATATGCGTTTTTATCACAAAATCGACGGAAATAACTTTCGACTTTTGTTCAATAAGTTCTCTTAACATCGAAAGGCCTTGTGCCCGTACCGGTATGAGGGGATCTTCGATATCAGCTAGCGCCTTATTCAATTTCTGTCTTTGATCTTCAACATCATCAGATTCAAGGCGCTCGCCTTGTAATAACTCGGAAATAAGAACAATAGTAGCCAGGGAGGACAGGAAGTCTTTGTATGAGTCGAGCTTTGTGCGTAGTTTGTTTAGAATTTCGATGGTTTTGGCGTCTATGCGTTTGTGGCTCATTTCTCGAAGAATGGCTGTAAGTAGTTCCAACGTGACAAACCGCAATTCTTCTTGAGGTGCCAGGCCACCTTTCGCCCCGTTGCTTTGAGTTATTTCATCTTCATCGTCACTATCGACATCGTTCAACGCCTCGTGTTTTACAATTGCAAGCTCATCGTTCCGATCCAAAATCGAGTGCAACAATTCCAAGGAAGCATATGGAGTTTCTGCCAATTTATCCTTAAAATCCAGTGCAATTCGTTCGAGAAGTTTAAGGTCAATCAATCTGATGAATGGATCCTGGCTTTCCTCAAGAGTGTGGGCACCATCAGATGCCCACTTAGAAAGTAGCGACAAAAAAAGCTTTTGAGCGAGCTTGAAATCAATTCTTTTCAAAACGTCTGCAAAATACGCTACATTTTCACCCAAACTGTTCATGAACTTAAGAACCTTCTTTTCAGAAGGCCCATGATCTAAAATGTCATCTGCTCTCGCTATTTCAACGAGCTGGTTTTGTCCCAATCGGAATTGATAATTTTTCAAGTTATCATATAATAGATTTCCAGCTATTGTTTCAAGTAATGTGTACGCGCAATCTCCTTCTACACTTAAACTTTCAAGAATAGAGACCAAAATATCTTCAAAAACGCGACATGATTTCTTATGCAGTTTACAAAAGGCATAATAACCCCACAACTCTAGAATTATCGGAGAAATGAGAGAAAATAGAGCATCCTTTGCTAATCCCAGCTTAGATATCGACAAAAGGACGTTAATTGCGTTATTTAGCTGAGCCTCAGTTACCAAAATTAGACTTTCAGAATCTAAAGATGGACAGAAGCAAAGCTGAATTTTATTGAAGAAAAAGTCTTCAAGAACTCTGGAATTTTTGTACCATAGTCGGTTCATGAAATTAGTAACGGCGCTGCTGATAATAGGCCGTTTGATATTGACAAGAAGGTCGAAACATTGGGTCCCAATTACTGAGAAATAATCCTTCGTGCTCACAGATTTTGGTTTCAGGAGAAGGATATCAGAAACCTGATCCAACTTCGCCAAACTTACGTCCTCTTCCTCGCGTAATCCCAAGATAAACTCTATAAGTGATAAAACACCATCGCCATCAGTGGCCGCATATGGAAGACTCAGTAATTGCTGGAGTACCAAAGATTTGAAAAAGGGGGGACATGGAGAGGATACAAGTAGCGAGAATATCTGGTATAGCTCAAATGTGCTTGGAATAGAAGTTACTTCAGGCAATAATTTCATATATAAAGAGCGAATAGTAAGTTCAAAGTCAGGAACACTTGCGAGTGCTAATGTAGTAACAAGGTAATCGGAGTAGCCGGTTCCTTTTAATAAAAGAGAACGCACATCGGAATCAATTGAAAATACAGAGGTAAATTGATTAAACACCATCTCCAAAAGGCGCAAATGAAATGAGCAGTCTTTCCTTCCATTTTGAGACGAAATAAGCGGTAGTGATTTCACTTGCAATGATTTGTTGGCCTTTCCTTGAAGGCCCATTCGCCTCTTCTCGATTGCAATTCCGATCCCGAATGCAGAGGTTACAGGGTAGACACCAAGAATGATTATGAAATTGACAATTTTACTTAATACTTTCATATCATGTAGTGATATACTAATGAGATTTTTGTCCGTAAGCTCTTTTTTGTTTTCAAGAGACAATTCGCTTATCTTTCGTAAATTCTGGAATAGATGTTGTACTACCTCATACCTTTTCTCGTTTTCGGATAGGTTCTTGGAATTTGACACATTTGGTAAATTTTGAAATAGGTATTGGAGAGATTCCTCATCTAAATTAGCATCTTGAAGGAACTCGAGTTCTTGGAAGAGTAAATCAAGGGGAGAGTTGCCCTTAAACTGTGGTTTTGAGAGATCAGTTCCATGAGGATACACATCCTGCTTGGTGCGTCTAATAGTCGTACTTTTTTTCGGGGAAAATGGATTTCGTATTGAATTTTCTTCAATTTTCCTTGAACTACTCATAAGCTTAATTGATTACATCTTTTAGTAATCAAGATGGGAGCGATACATCCTAACTCTCTCTCCAGAATAAGATGTACGGGTGTTTCAGACCTCATCTCTATTTCCATATACTCGAAGTAGTATCTTCAGATAGTCGTAAATAAGTAAGACTACTTGCCGACGAAGTTTCATTAAAAATCTAGTATCTAGTCATGACTCAAACCTCCCTTTCACAAGAAGAGATGGATGCTATCCTTTATGATTGCAGAGAAGGTGACTTGCCTTTCCTTAAAGAGGTCTTCACAGAGATTATTCCAGGTCTGCTTCTCCCGACGATCAAGGATAATATTACATTGAGTACCCCTGTTCATATGGCTGCCGCAAATGGACATTTAGAGACTCTTAAATTCTTGTTGTCCTTGATTGACCACGACACCGGTGTTCAATTAGCAAATGCTCCAAACGAAAGTGGTAATACCCCATTGCATTGGGCCTGTTACAGCGGTCATCTCGAAGTCGTGAAATACTTGATTGAAGAGTTTGGCGCCGACGTTTATGCTAAAAACTCCTCCAGCCATGACGCTCTCTATGAGGCTGAGAACAATGGTCAAACCGAGGTTGAGAACTGGCTTTTGCTCAAATTTGCCGTTGAAGAAGAGGTTTCGATAGATGAATCGGGAGAAGACACCAAAATTACTTATACTCCTGGCCGTGAATCATATGCTATAGACAAGGAGATACCAAAAGACCTCGACTCCATTAGGCAAAATAAGGACAACGGCATGGCCGAAGTTTATGACAAAACAGAATCTATGAGCTTGGAATAAATTCTTCGTTATTCGGATGATGCAGGGAGTACCCTACCAAGACCTGGTCTTCCGCGACCTATTCACCACAATTTTATTCTTGAAGCCAAAATAGAAGACATTAATGAAGGATATATGTTAACTGGCTGAACTGCTTGGAGATATAGTACCGATTATAGAATAGTTCGTTACATCACATAGCATGGTATATACGCATAATGGATCTATTAGTAGAATTGCGCCCTAGACATATATGAGAGACGTTCGTAAAAGAATATCATCTCGAATTTTCTTTTGTATTCTTCCTGAAAGTGAGAAATACTCAGTGAGTAGTTATTGTCGAAGATGGATGCAAATAAGAGTTTCCATGACGTCAGTGGCCATTACGATAATCATTAAAGCTTTGTAACTCAGATAGCCTACCTTTTTTCGGTAGAACTTTCTTTGACAATTATCATAATTGCATTCGAAAAGTTTTTTTGCTAAGCATTTACTCTTTCAATTTGCTACAACTGCTTGTTAAAGCGCTATTAGTGATACTTAACGGCTCACTGATTTTAAATTTATTTAACAATTTCAAATGAAAATCGTTTAATTCATTCAATGAATTGAAATGTCGAAAAGGTTTTTTTCGAATGAGTGGAAGCACTTGGTTTTGGAGTCATATACTGCATATTGCTAGACTGGAAAATTTCGATAGAAAAATCTGTACCCTCAAGCGTCAGAAGTCACACAAGAACGAATCAATCCAACATGAGTGAATTAGGTTTCGATCCAGCTTTGAAGAAGAAAAAGAAAGTCAAGAAGGTCGAGGAAGGCGAAGCTTCTCCTGCTCCATCTATGGATATGGACGATATGTTTGCAGGCTTGAAGAAGAAGAAGAAGACAAAGAAGGTCACAGACCTAGACGATGCCTCCGCAGACGTTCTGTCTGTTGATGACTTGTCCAAATCTCTTGACGATATGGGATTGAAGAAGAAAAAGAAAAAGTCCACTAAAGCTGTAGCCAGCGATTTCGATCAAGCCTTAGAAGAGGCTGGTCTTGACGAGGTCGCCACAAGCACATCCAATAAGAGCCGTGACCAATCTCAGGATATTGCTACTAAATTACCATATGAATTTCTTTTGTCCAGATTTTTCGACATTTTGAAAAAGAACAACCCTGAGTTGGCTGGCGACAGAGTTGGTCTCAAGTTCAAGATTCCTCCACCAATTTGTCAAAGAGAAGGATCCAAAAAGACCCTTTTTGCAAACGTTCAAGCTATCGCAAGCGTTTTACAGAGAAGTCCAGAGCATTTGATTCAATTTTTGTTCGCTGAATTGGGTACCTCTGGCTCCATTGACGGTGAAAAGAGGTTAGTCTTAAAAGGAAAGTTCCAGCCCAACCAAATTGAGTCTGTCATCAGAAGATACATTTTGGAGTATGTCACATGTGGTACTTGTAAGTCTATCAATACTGAGTTGAAGAGAGAGTCTGCCAACAGATTGCACTTCTTGAGTTGTAAAGCGTGTGGTTCTACTCGTTCTGTTTCCAGTATCAAGACTGGTTTCCAGGCACAAATTGGTCGTAGAAAGAGAAACTAATTGCGATGAGTTGCATACTCTTTCGTCGTCTGGAGCAAGTCCTTGCACATCACACTATGGTTCCAACAGCGGGTCGCATTATCATCTGCGTATGTCTCCGCTCTGCATTCATTTGAAGATTCATAACACTGTGTCTTTACTTGTTTCATCATGTATACTAAATCAAGATTTTATGTAAGGGATGCTTTATTATTTGCTAGTAGGTCCGAACTTAACCTTCAGTATTTAACCAATTTATATCACTTACGTACGAAATTGAATCTACAGGATGAGTTTTTTTTACGGAAGCGATGCACAGACAAGTAATCGTTAAAAGATTCACGGAGAGTGTTCGTCGGTCCCTTATCATTATTGCTGGAGTGAGAATCAATCTCATGTTTGAAATCTGAAACTAATTCTTTGAGTATTAAATGGATTGCAGTTCTCAATTATAACACCTGGCGGTAAGGATGCTATCGAGACTTAATTTAGGATTTATAAAGGCTTGCTAAGGAAACGAACGGTACATCAGTCCCTTTGGGCTATATGAGCGGCATGGTGGCTGCTAGATTAAGATCCTTTCAATTTATATATAAGGCGAAGCCAAATCACCTTGAATGCGTGATGAAAACAGAAGGAAAAGTAAAAAAATAAATTCTATCTTGATCGAAGTGTTATTGGTTGTAGATATCGATCGTTAGTGAACTGAATGCAGTGTAAATAAATGATGATTCATTGAAGCGTGAATATTTCTCTGTGTTCAATGAGTGATTCAATTAATTAAAGGATCTGTCGAATCAACTGAGATATCTTTCTTGTCTGATTAGGTGATCGACATGGACAGTAAGGCCACACAAGAACCAAATGATCGGAGATTATTCTAAGTATTGCGCTTATTCTAGATTGGAATATTTTGGTTTGTGTTTTTAGGATGAACCAGCCCTTAGCGCTATTTGTTTCGGATACCGAATTGATTTGAATAGCACATGCTTCAAAACTCTTATAATCCTTAGAGGCGGAGAAAAAGAGGACATAATCAACACCTGATAATCAGTGTGATTAGTGAATTCAATATTGTTTCCAAACGATTTACTTCCTATCAATTGACCTCAAACTTTTGAAGCAGAAATGTGTCTCTAAAGGACTAAAAAAAGCCATTCAGAAATAAATCTGTGACTATTCTCTTAACCAGTTTTATTCAAACATTTGCCATCAGAAGCTCGTTCGGCCTTTTCTGCTAAAATTTATGGAAATTGGAGCCAATGAAGACTCTCGCTGAGCTACAATAGGCGTATATGACTTCTGGATTATGACACTAAGGAATTGAAACTTTATTTTCCTGAGTAGCTGAGTCTTGTAGTGATTGAAACTTTTTATTTTATTGAGCTTTAAATCTATTTTGCTCTTTCTTCAATTGACGTGTCTACACATCAAAATTAGTCGAGCGATTTCGATTGATGATCAACTGGGTGTATAATTTTGAGGTTTTTTTTAAATAGATTGTAGCATTTCAATAAAAACCATTTTTTCTGCTTTTTAACGCTTCAATAAATTTTAGTGATAACACTGCACGCACTTTTAAAATCACTTCCTCAACTTTATCTTTTCTCGATTAGTTATTATGGTTCTTTAAAGCTCTTTTAGTCTGATATGTTTATTAATTTAACTAGCTTTCAAGAATATTAAAGTACAATATAAATTAACATCCACTGTCTTGCCTAATTGGGAAGTTGCGAAGTACTACATCTACAAATGTTGACAAGTCTTCACCAATATTTAAATTTTTTTTATTATATTTGTTTGTAATTAATATATATATATATGTATGTATGTTTTTTTGTTTTTTTTTTTCTTGGTTTTTCAAATGATATGGATAGATTTGTATGGCCAAGTCCTCCTTGTTCATGTTTAGATAAATGAGTGGTAATGAACTTAAGGCCCTATAGATCCCAACAATGGTTCGAGGAGGAGGAATATGGTCTTCTTGGACGGTCAGCTCCCGAGCCCGAACCATTAAATTTGGGTTCATCATCGCTCCAGTCAAATTGATCTGACTCTTCATCATTCCAGTCATACCCATTTGACCTGGGCTTATCGTCATTCCAGTCAAATCTATTTGACTTGGGCTCATCATCGCTTGAGTTGGCCATGTCTTGCTTATGAAGACCACGAGACTTGAATTCCTCCTCGTATTGGGCCAAGAGAGGACTCATGGAATCTTCAATCTCATGGTGGAGCTTCATGAGTTTCTTATTTTCCATGGCTTTCAATAAATAC
>JAJMKW010000051.1:0-76835 GCA_030569455.1 Australozyma saccharicola | reverse complement strand
ATCCCATTGGAGGCAACCACCAAGACTATTACTTCCCCGTCCACTGCCAGTGGAAAAGCTGCCAGTGCCCCCACCACACCAACTCATGACTCTCAATCGGCAAAAAATCAAAACAGCGCCAAAGATTCGGATTCATCAACTCGAATTGAAACCCTGACACTACTCAAAAAATCAAAGACTCCAGACGAAGCCATGGTTGACTCTTCAGCCCTTCGTAGAAAAAAAAAACGAAAGCATGAAGCACGAGCAACCACCGCCAATACCACCATGACAAGAGTAGTTGCGGAACTGCAATTACAGAAAGAAGATCTTGTCAATACCGTTTCAATCGAAGAGCTAGAGACACTCAAACTCAGATGGGCATGCGGAGAAAGTTTTTTTGTGTTCTGTGCTGGTGCTGGTGCTGCTATTTATGTGTCCTCCTTCGACTTTTTCATTTTTTTTGGTATTATTTATTCAATGTTGAGTTTTTTTATCGCACGTTATGGGTATATCCAATATTTGCCGAGCGGAGTTTTATTCCTCATTCTTTGGACTCTTTTCTTAATAGCAAAATACGCATGGGATCATTGGTGTGGATCGGTTAAACAAATGCTTTTAAATTGGGCTATTGCAATAATTGGAAGCACGACCTGGATCAAAGAAGAAGGAGCTTGTTAAGTAGGCCGTTTAGTCACACTGATCAAACCGTCCTTTCGGATGTAGAGTCTCAGAGCGACTGATATTCGGAAAGCCAAGCCCCAAAAAAAAAAACCAGGAGACAAGCATATTATTAATTGAAGTCTTTTTGACATAGCAAATTCATTCACATCACCGCTAAATTTGATCTAGGCACTGTACTTGAGGCTCAAGTTCTCATGGTTAGTAGTTGAGAAGATAAAATGTTTAAATTGCTCAAAGGTCGAAAACAATAAAATTTAGATTCAAAATTCTAAACTCTAAACTCTTATGTTCATAGGGGTAAACTTACATTCTTTTGATGATCGTAATTTTCGAGATATTCAAACTTACGTCACGTGATCTTCTGGGTAGGTCTGAAAATTTACCATCGATCACTTAAGTCAAGTCGACTCAGAAACATTCAAATGTTGAGATCAGCCGTGTGCAAGAGCATTTCTGCTTCTCGGATTCAGGCTGCTTCTATCCAAGCCTCTAACAGAGCCTTTTCGGCTACGGCTGTTCTGATGGCTAAGCCGGTCGTCCCGGCTCCTAAAATAAAAAGTAAGGTTAGGCTTGGTGGAGGTCCAAAGAAAGAAAAGGCCGCCAAATCCGGTATGACTCACTACGACTTCAAAGATGCTGTAAGAACTCTCAAATTCGAAACGTACGCAAAAGACGTCAGTCACTTGAACATCCCCAACTTATCATCCGGAGAGTTTTCAAACTTGAAAGATCAGATAGTCTCCTACGAGAAAGAAATTGACCAGCACATCGACCTCATGGGAGGTTACAAGAAATTTCAGCATCATGAATTGTTTCGTGAGCACTATTCTATGGTCTCCGATAACACAGTAAAGATCAACGACACTTTTGTTGAACGCCTTGAGGGTTCTTCTTCTTCTAATAGAATCTATTTGTCAGGACCTAAGGGTATGGGAAAATCCACTTTAATTTCTCAAGCGCAGGCTTTGGCTCACTCTAAATACAATGGTGACGTTGTGCTATTACACATCGAAGAACCTGAGCTTTTCGTCAAAGGATTCTCTGACTACGTTTTCAACCCAACTTTAAATAAATTTCACCAGCCAATGTTTACTAAAAGGTGGATAAAGAGGTTGCGTGTCGTCAATGAAAAGGTTTTCAAGAAGATGCCTTTGCTTAAGGACGTCTCGTTTTCAAACAGACTGGCAAGTTTCCAATACAAAAAGGGTAAAAACAACCTTCAAGAATATTTGGAAAATTGCCATGACTTCGGTGTGCTTGGTCCTACAGATGCATTCCAGTTTTTCTTGGAGCATTTGAAGGCTTACTCCGATAAATTCCCTGTATTATTCTCTGTCGACAATGTGAACGCTATTTTCGAAGAGCCTTTCACTAAGTACTTCCATAAAGACATGAAGCCAATCCACTACTCTGAATTTGAGATTGGTCACCTCATCAGAAGTCTTATGGGCGGAGAGCTTGCGTTCTCGAAAGGTGGTCTCTTGCTTGCCCACTCAACTGATTTCGGCGAGAGCAAAACACTTCGCGTCGGTTTGAACTTGGAGACACTGGACCCATACGCAGAAGACTTAGACCATGAAGAAGCCGCAAATATGTTGAAAAATGGTGGTCTCATAGATATGCCTCTTGTGAACTTGAATAAAGATCAAGCCAGAAAATTGATGGAGTTCTGGAAAGAGTGTGGAGTTGTGCACACCAGAGACTATCCCACTAAACCAACTTACTCTCGGGCAGAGGACATCACCGCTGGTGCCAAGATGTACAAAGTCGGTGAGTTCATTGCTGAGATGGATCAAAATGATATGTACGAAAAGAACCTACAAAAGACTTACTTCATATCCGGTGGAAATCCTGGAGTCTTTTTGAAGAATAATGTCCTTAGATATTAATGTATATAGCCAAATAGACATCTAATGAATCCTTCAGGACCAAAGATGAAGTCAATTTAGATTTCGAGTCTGATTCTACATTTCTAGGATCTTTGATGCAAGTATATTCTATAGTGTACAAATTTTAAGTGAATAAAGTGTCTTCCTCTCTTAAGTATTCTCCAATATCACCCTGTCTAAAGGCAACAATGGCAGTGGGCTGCATGTTCTTTGTCTCGGCAGTTGACTTTGCAGAAACTCCGAACCCAAGTGGTACATCATGCATTGAAAACACGATCACACCCGCATGTTCTGGTATGTCTTCCGATATACGTCCGATATGAGCTTTCAAGACATGGTTTCCGTACAAGAAGGGCATCTCACCGTTAGCCTTGATCCAAACCTTGTACTTAGCATATTGCGCCAAATATGGCAAAGAGGTTATGTGAATTCTGAACTTTCCGGTCTTAGTGAATTTACCGAAACACGTTCCAAGAGCCATTAAACGCTCACGGGATACCGAGGTGGCGAACTTAGAAACGGCCTCAGATACGTAGTAAACTCTGTCTTTCTGTAGTCTGAACACATGCGGATTTGTGGGATTATCAATCAAAAAACTGATATTTCTGCCAATGTAGTTGGCCAACTTTTCAAAGACGACTTTGGTCTCCTCTTCTGTCAACGAACGCATTTATGAATTAATATTAACGACTTCTTGGATAGATATAAATTTCAATATTTTCCTGTGGAGGACGTCACGTGAGAGAAGAGATGCCATCTCCAGTTTAAAATATTGAGTGTTGGTAGATAGCATCATGATGCCAAAATCGATTTTAAATATTTTATTTAATATTTTAATATTCAAATAGAATTCGTTTTGTACATATAAGAAACTACTCCTTGTCCATGTTCCATACAAATAAATCGGGTCAAAAGCAATTACTTTGATTTTCTCTACCGACAAGGTTGGAATTTTCAAATATTGATCTAGCAATTTTTAGTTAGCGGAATATAAGTTTTGAAATTCGTCTCGAAACCTTTGATACTATACAAGACAATATCATAGAATGTTCATCCACGCAGAAAAGTATCAGTGTTCACATAGAGAGAAGGACCTATAAAATGGAGACTCTCCATCATCAATTTCCTCTGCTTGTTGGGCGCTTCTCTCCTCCATTAACTCTCTTCTGATTGCAAACGCCTCTTGTTTAGACATCGTTAAAACAGATTCGTTTAACTCCGGGAAGTACTTCTTGCGAATTTCAGTATCCTCGGCCCAATCTAATTGTTGAGGAGGGATTGTCTCCGAAGATTTAATTACATCGTTGTGAGGGTCGACAATGAAAAAGCACAAAATTTTTCTGTGACCTGGTCTTGATTTGTCACTTAACTCAAATGCGTCGACATGATGCTGAAAAGTATTAGGAAAAATGAGTATTCTGTCTTGCTTTGTAACGACCGATCCTGCCAGTTTCCGCATGACGTCGCCGTCTTTTATACCATAGAAATGTTCGCAATAGGTTTCATCACCTTGTTCGTAAGAGGGGTCGTTCAAAGATTCACGGAAAGACAACTTTGAGTCTTCAATGTTCTCAACATCATAATAATACAACACAGTAGCGACAATGTCTTCATTGATAGTTCCCTCGACATGCCAGGAGCCACCTTCATATCTGGGCAGTTCTGGTGTTAATTCAATGTTTGCCAACTTCACGATGACTTTAAGATTATCAAAACTTGATAAGTCAAAATCTGCCGGTTCTGGGCCATTTTTCCACACTGGCGGACACTTCTTTACATAATTTACCCTTTCCCTTTCCAATTCATCGTAAGCATCATCCATATCAGCCAGGTTCACGTCACTTTCGTACAATGCATTTTTTTTCTTGTTGTATTCATCGGTATAGGCATCTTCTCCCTCTGGAATCTCCGTTCTGATGTATGGGTCTGCTGCAAATTGAGATAAGCAACGGGTCAAGCCAGGCAAACTGGCGTTGAAAATATCAGCAATAAGTTCGTACATTTCCGAAAACTGGATAGGGTGAAGGTTGTTAATGTAAGAGACAAATTCGAATTTTTTTGTATCTTTGATTGGCTTCATTTTTGCAGGAAGCCACTGAAATGTATAAGAACGACCAAAACTCTGCACAGAATTTTTGACATTTATAATCTCCTCGGTGAATTTAACAGTATTAAGGACGCCATTTTTCAATTCTTTGGTCCTTCCGTACACGACAGGATACAACGATGGGTGAACAATATCTACCACTTGGTTATGGGAATTTGGATGGTAATCTTTCTCAATTGCGGCCTCCAATTGTTTTTCTGCTTCCATAAATTTGTTTTTCAATGGTGTTGAAATTGCGCTGTCACTGAAGAGAACAAGCTCATTAGTTGCAAATTTGAAGCCACTCTCCAGGAGCTCGTCCTCCCGAGCCTTATACCATTCCAATTCCTTGAGAACGTAATCAAACACCTCATCAAAGTTATGAGAGTCATGCTCCTGGCTCAGAAGCTCGGCCTTCCATTTTGAAGCAATCTCCGGGTTTTGAAATTTTGCCTGCCAATCCGGTTTCTGACGGATCTGGTCGCTGATGTCAATAATTAGCCAATCATCAATGCATTTTGTGAACAGACCCCAAAAATCGGCTCTCCATGGGTGAGGAAATGGAGAAGGAGTACATTTTTTTCTCATGAAAGCCATTGTATAACGGCAAATGAACTTGATCTAAGTTATTATTTGAAAGTCTTTGACTTAACTGACAAAGCAATGGCGACAAACATTCGTAATTTATAAGAGTCGCCAAGATTATGCTTGTGGAGGGTGGTTTATTTCCTGTACTATGCAAGTCGCTTAATTTTAATAGAGTAGCCGACTTGAATCAGCTTTAGTTGAATCTGTGAAGTTCTCACTAACAATTTGTACTAGTCGAAGATGAAAAATGAAATAGTCAAAATTGAATAAAAAAAATTTGTTTAGGCCACGATCTTTTTTCTATAAGTACCGTTTTTGGTCTTCTTGGGCTTAGTAGTAAAAATGATCACATTGTTGAGGTTCCTGATCTGGAATACTGTCTGCAGTATATATATATGTGAATCGGCGGTAAATCATGTTATTCGATTTCCTAGTCGAGTAATTTCTAGAATTAGTTGTAGGTCATTTGAGAAAGGAATTGAAAATTAGAAAAAAATCATTCAGACAAATATTTTGCTCGATGTCATTCCTGATTGGCGGTGGTACTTCTGGGGCTCTGATGTCTTCCCTGATTCTGAAAGCTCTCACCTCAAACAAAATACAAATGGAGAAACTTCTCAAAAAGTTCGAAATAAGAAAGTCTTAAGAAGTTTTTATTAGCAGAATTGTTTTTATTTGCATTTTATTTCATTCCACAATGACATTTATGAAGTTCATGTGCACACCCCCAACTGCCTTGAGATGCCTCAAGTTCAACCAAAAACGTTACAATGGTTCAAGAAAAACGTGCTACCAATGACTCTTCAGACAATGTCACGTCTACTGCTAACAAAAGAAATAAGAAGAATGGCGCACAAAAAGCCCAAGTTTTCTCGAAGAGAGACCATAAGCCTTCGTAGGTAAGTTTCTAGCCCCATCACTTACTTTTCAAGCGATGAGTACCAAATAATACAACAAAAGAATTTCATATACTAACAACCAGCACTTGGACTCCTCAGTTAGATGAAGAAGGAAACCCAATTAAAAGCGAACGTCGTCCTAAGAGAAAAGTTGCTTGTATGATTGGCTATTGTGGAACTGGGTACAATGGAATGCAAATCCAAAACAACCCTGGGGTCAAGACAATTGAGGGTGAGATTTTCAAAGCTCTTGTAGCCGCTGGTGCTGTTTCCAAGGACAACTCCACCGATCTTAAGAAAAATGGATTCCAAAGAGCTGCAAGGACTGACAAGGGTGTTCACGCTGCCGGAAACGTTATTTCTTTGAAGTTAATTATTGAAGACGCCGATATCGTGGACAAAATCAACTCGCATTTGCCTCAACAAATTCGCATGTGGGGTTTTGAGCGTACAAATCGTGGTTTCGACAGCAGAAGAATGTGCTCTTCTCGTATCTATGAGTATCTTTTGCCAACCCACAGTCTTCTTCCATCCAGACCAAAGAGTAGTTTGTATAACTTAATTCAAGCCAGTAAGGAAAGCCATCCTGGTGTTCTCAGAGATGACGATGACGTACTGTGGTGGGATACAACTAGAAGTGCCATTATCGCTGGAGGTGTCACACCAGAGGAGTTGGACTCTGTGTATGAAAAAACAGCAGAGACCACTTTCAACCAAGATAACGACGTCAAGAAGAAGGAGTATCATGATGAGAACGGCGAGATTTCAGAATGGGGTCAATTGGTCAAAAAGGTAAGAGGTATTGAGAACTCTTGTAGACGTGAGTACAGAGTCAACAAAGAAAAGCTTGACTTGCTTAGAGCTGCAATGAAACAATACGAAGGATCGCACAATTTCCACAACTTTACCTTGGGCAAACATTACAAAGACCCAAGTTCAAGGCGTTTCATGAAAAACACATCAATCTCAGACCCCTTCATCATTGAGGGAACAGAGTGGGTTTCTATCAAAATTCATGGTCAGTCATTTATGTTGCATCAGATTCGTAAAATGATCTGTATGGCTGCTTTAGTTGTCCGCACTGGATGCCCAATCACCCGTATAAGTGATTGCTTTGGTCCTGCTAAAATTAACATCCCCAAAGCACCTGCCTTGGGTTTATTATTGGAGTGCCCTGTTTATGAATCCTACAACGAAAAATTAGAGGAAGTTGGTCACAACCCAATTGATTTCACTAAGTTTGAGAAGGAAATGAACGAATTCAAGCATAAGAACATTTATGATAAAATTTACGCTGAGGAGCTCAAAGAAAATCTGTTCTTTGGCTTCTTTGAGTTCCTTGATACTTTCAAGGGGTCTGGTGCCACTAAAGAGGGAAAGCACATCTTTGACTTTTTGGGCGCAGTCTTCAACAATCAAATGGAAAACAAAGAGTCCACTAAAGCTCCAGTTAATGAGTCTGCACCAGAAAACATAGACTAAAGATTGCATAGTTTATAGATACTGTAGTACGATCTCATAATCAATAATATATAAATGTATAAAGGTAAGGATGCTTATAATAATTAATAAGTGGAAAACTAAATAACCCATAGACTCATAACCTAAAGCCACGCTGGGTTTGCAGTGGCTTTGAACCCTCTTTGTTGAGATTCTCCAGAATCATATTGCAGTTGTTGCTGTGCCTGTTGTACCTGTTGTGGTTGTTGCAGGTAAGAACCGTCAGTGTATCTTGCACCTTGCAAGTTGCCGACCTGACCCATGCGTCCTCCTTGAGGATATGCGCCTTGACCCATGGAAATATCCATGTCCGGCTTTCCTTCGAGTCCTTGACGGCCTAATGAGATCCCTTGTTGTTGTAGTCCTAATTGTGGAATTTGTTTTTGTAATTGACCAGAGCTAAGCTGTGGAGACTGATGAAGGGGAGTTTGCTGCTGTGGCAGATGCTGAAATTGCTGGTGTATACCTTGTTGTTGAGCCTGCTGCTGCTGCTGTTGCTGCTGCTGTTGTTGCTGTTGATGTTGCTGCTGTTGCAATTGATTATGATTTTGAAGCTGTGTTTGGCTTTGGAGTTGTGGTTGTTGTTGGTCAATCTGGCCATCGGCAACCTTGTATTCCTTTTGGCGCTCTTGTTGTTGAAACTTGTACAACGTCCAATCAAAAACGTAGTCATATCTGTAGTTTTCACGCTTGAATAAGTCACGGAACAATTTACGTAAGTATCCATAATCAGGCTTATCGTCAAATCGTAAGTTCTTGACATAGTTCATGTACTCTAAGAACTCGCCCGGCAAGCCTTTAGTCAACACGTCGTTAGGTATGGTCATCTTCTTTTCCATAATGCGGTCGTACTTTTGTCTCTTTGTGGCGGCCTTCAAACCTTGCCATGGTAAAGAGCCCCGACAAAAGTAGATGAGGACATAGCCAAGAGACTCCAAGTCATCCCTTCTTGACTGTTCAATACCTAAATGAGTGTTAACAGATGCATATCTAGCCGTACCAGTTAAGTTCTTGTTCTCTCTGTATGGAATATGCAAATGTGTCCGAGGGTCTCTGTATTTCTTGGCCAAACCAAAGTCGATGACATTCACTTGAGAGCCACGTCTACCAATACCCATCAAGAAATTATCAGGCTTGATATCTCTATGAATAAAACATCTTGCGTGGATATACTCGATTCTGCAAATGAGCTGATCTGCCAAAAGTAAAACGGTCTTGTATGTAAACTTACGGTTACAGTAATTGAATAAGTCTTCAAGAGATGGGCCCAAAAGATCAATGACCATGGCGTTGTAATCACATTCAGTACCATACCATCTAACAAATGGAATGCCTACACCTCCACTTAAAGCCTTGTAAACCTTAGCTTCATATTCTAATTGTGGATGTTTGGCCTTCACATTCTCTAACTTGATGGCCACTTCCTCGCCAGAAATGATGTTGGTACCCAAATAAATGTCACCAAAAGAACCTGAACCGATTTTACGGCCGATTCTGTACTTTTTGCCAACTCTCAAGTCCATCATTTTGCTTTCGTACTTCTGATGATGAGATGCGCCAGTGGTATTCATAATATGGTGGCAGAAAACGCAAACAAGTAAGTTGGATGAGATTAAACGTAAGAATATATAAGGATCTTACTGAGAAATGAAAGCGCCAAAGGGTTTTGCCTGTTTATGAAACGACGATGACGGATATATGCTGTGGAAGAGGATGGAACGAGTGGCGTCCGATCCCTATATTTTTAATGAATAGTACCTCAATAAGTGATGGATAATGGGGCTGTTTTATGTATTAACTTCGGAGTTCCACCGATGGAATTGCGGGATGCGATGCTACAGGTGGAATGACTAGTGATGGTAAAGGGAAAAAAGATTGAGTTGAATCATATACACAAGGCCAGCATGATAAAACGGTCATGTGCACGACCCCGTAAAGCCCAATTTCATCTGCGTGGAGTTCCGGCACCTAAATCTCATTTAAGGCAGAGATAATAAAAAAAAAAGTAACGATAGTAATTTTTTAAGAAGTGAGAAAATTTTTGAAAATGATTTTGGCCAATTGTTGCACACGTCGTGGTTTGTTAGTACCAATGTATTGGCTTATCTAAGAGAAGAGGTAGACCATGCGGAAATTTCTTTTGATGCCATGAGGGGGCTGCAAAAAACGTATGAAAGATCAATTTTTTCAAGATTGTGGGAGGCAATGTTTTTTTTTGCGATTATTATTTTTTTTTTTTTGTAGATCTAAAAAAGCTGTTTGAATAAAAAAATTTAAGAAAAGGGCAGAGGGAGAACAATTAACCCTGTATCGCTATGTGAAACAAGTCATGGTGTGTTTGATGTATTCAGTGAAATTTTTAGCAGACAGATAAAAAGTTATGGAATATTTAACTACATGATTATGGTTGAAATTTGTTTGATTTAACAGAATGTGCTTTAGCCATTCAATTATGTGACAATTAGCGTTTTTGGGCGCCTAATTGGGACTTATTAACAAAAAAGAGGATAGTCAGACAAGTTCAAGATGAAGTATTCAAGCGCTTAAATCGCCCAAATGAGCTTGAAATGCTTAAACGAGCGCAGATAATCGTCACAAGATTATTGTCACAAACCGATTTTACTTGAAAATTGACTAATTACAGTGTTTATGTACATTTCTACAGGGAGATCTGATCCTTAGGGATTATATGAAAGTATCTGCAAAATTCCAAATTGAAGAAAACAAAAATATTTAGGGTAACGACAATAAGAGGAAAGCTTGAAATTGTAAAAAAAAGTATTTTGGGTTTTTGCTAGCAATATTTAGATGAGTTATTGACGTGGATTATGTTATCATCTGAACGAGGACAAGATATCGAAACCGATAAGTAAATAGTGGAGTTGTCACCGATAAAAGACTGATATGACGAGGTAGGCAAGAGGTATTATGATGCGTAGAAATTGTTTATTAAATTATTCAGCTAATAATTTACTTGTAAAGAAGTAAACTTGGCACCATATGCTATGTCTAGATGCCTATTAATGCACCTCATATTCATATTCTCGTCGAGGCTCAAATCTAAAAGTTTAAAATAATAACAATTCCTTTTTGAATTCTTCGAATTGTATCAATATCCCAAGGAAACTATAGTAGAGATTAAAGTGTAGCTTACTAAATAGATCTGAAAACACAAAATTGAAACAACTTACTAAGTTAAGGTCCGATAGTAGTCACTGAAGGTTTTACAGCAAGACGACAGACACCTGCAGCAGGTTGGGTACTAGTGGGCGAAGTAGTAGAAGAAGTAGTCGGCGGAACAACTTTTACGACCTTCAACAACACACCGACGCACCCACTAGGAGATGCTCCTAGAGATTCTACTCTAAGTCCACTCAGGTCATTACAAAGCCAGACAGAAAAACCGCTCAGAGAAATGTAACCGTTTGAAATCGTGAGGGCAACCAGAGTAGGAGAGAAAGCCAAATAATTGCTTTTAGCATTAGGGGCTAAATAATATAATCTGCCACCAATCTCACACAGAATAGACCCGTCAGTCTCAGAAAGAGTAAATGGGAAAGATGGATCACTCAGGCTGCCATAAATAATTCGGAAGTTATTCATAGCACTGAGAAACATGGATTTGGAGAGCCCATACAACTCAATATTGATTGTAGAAGCAGCAGCGACGACGATAGTGGTAAGAGAGGCAAGATGGAACTTCATTATAAAGATTTTTTTCTGAAGTCCCATTTTACGATCCTTTCGGGTCGGTTTATATGATTTTGCAACCGCACTGATGGGCAAGGATAGACTGCATGAAACTTGGAATACTAAGATTGAATCGATTTAGGATCGCAGTCTTCAATCATAGTATCTATATACATTTGTACAACAAACGTCCGTAAACGTCCGTAAACGTTCACTGGCACTTTCTTCTATAAAGTTAGCCTTCTCGCTTCTTTTTAGAGACGTCAACAAATACAAACGAGATCATGAGAATGCTGAAGCCAGAATCCTGAGGCGGAGCCACTGCACATAGCCCGAAACGGTGTTCACTTTGCATAATCCCCTTATAGATAACCGTATTAATTTTTTTTGATTTTTTTAAAAAACGCTTCGAAATGGAAGCTCGTTTTTTTATTCGGGATGCTGCGTTTCAAATGCAAGGTCAAAGGGAAGAGAATTCACGGTCAAGAGCTAAGCAAGACTGAAGATCATTTTTCAGATCGGGCCGTTCAAAAGGTCTGTATGAAATTAAATTGGAACGGCCAAGTTAAAAAAATTTACGTTTATCGCCTATTTCCGAGCGAGGACATTTGCATGGATCTTAATCGGCAAATTCAACTCCAATACCGTAGCTTGATTATTAAAAGGAGCTCGAGCATCAACATCCTTCACTGTCGACCCAATGGTACTTATAATGAGCTTTTAAGCAAAGTTAAAATTATTTCAAATTTCGAATCCAATTCGGCTACTGGGCTTCATGGGGGTATGGTAAACTCGCCATGTTCAATCATGATTTCTTAAAACTTAGCACTATAAAGGATTGATATTCAATCATCTCCTAATACTTGTTCGAAATCTCCATCTCTATATCAACTAAACATTATTAAGCGGCGCCGTCTAATGTATGTACCAACATGACAAATGCTCTTGCGAAGCATTTACAACTAATAAGAACTACACAAGACTGAATGAATAAATCTGGCTTAATTTATAGTCTTATATATTTCGATCGGGTGCAACAGCTTCTCTTCAGCAGCTTTAATAATCTTCACAGTTTTTCAATTGCATGCATCTCAAACTGAGCCTAGGTTGGGAACATAGGACTACACTGGTTTCATAGAGTATTGTGCAGGTCCGGGGGTGTCATAGTTGATCTATAGACGGTTGTAAGGTGCGACTGAATTGGGGCGAAGAAGTCGGGTAAGCTAAGCTTGTGAATAAGTGCGCTTGAATAAGTGTGCTTGCAAATAATTGTCGAAGTATCGTAACAAAAAGCTATCAACATCCATTGAAAGACTTGTATTCTTCGAAATCAGCTGAAGGGTAGAAGAATGCCGAGAAAAAGAAAAGAACCAAAAATGACAGTGGCTAGAATATGTCATCGTAAATTACATGTCATGCTAATGCATGCAACGAACCTTGTCCAAGAACAGCGGTGGACTGCACTAAAAGAATAAGATATGAGGAGAAATGAAAACAAGGCTACATTAGGATTGGTGAGGCTGTAGCGCACTTAATGTGAGACAGAGTTCTCAAGAGAGCCTACTTTAACGTAGAATCTACCAATAAAATAGAGAAGCACGGCAAAAAACATGAGGTCTTTGCTGCGTGTCTTCATCATAGGAGCTCTCTGAGCTTTGGGGATCGAATTTGTGTAGCGAGCGCTTAAACTGTGGCGAGCTGTTGAGGTAGGTGACATTGTTTTTCAATGTTTCAGAAGAGGTAACAGGCTTCTACAGAAGACACTTAGAAGCTGTAGAAGGGGTTAATGAATAGGCTATTGAAGAGGTTAACTGATTTTTTTTTTATGGCAGAACAGGGCCCTTTATATTTTCTCAACGGTATTAACGCTCCATTTATCAGATTCGGCCAAGTGTTCCCAAATTAGACGAGAATAATTAGTTTTTATTGATTTCTCGTCCTTTCATAACGTCTTGACAATACTTCAACCTGCACATTGGACCAATTGCATGCCGCCAAATTCTGTACCTTGTCCCAATTAGGCAGGCGCATGTTACGGATCCCTAACTAATAAATTTGCCAAGAGACAGGATTAAATTAAGAACTAGACCCAGCAAGATGTGAATTTACGAGAGTAAACGAGTCATGAGGAAACATGTCAAGTCCTTGTAACCGAGATATGCTGACATATTCTGTCGGCCTGAAACTTCAATAATTGCAACTTCCTCAGTGTGCATGCTGACTGAGGTGACATCCACGTAGCCCCATCCATATATTGAGAACACATTGTTACTCCAGGGTCATCACGTGCAGCTTTGTTGACATGGGAACATTTAGGTTATATTCTAGCCACAGGTCCTACTCATACGTAATTGGGTGAGCAGAACGCGTTTACTCAATTATTAGCGCCGATTGGCGGCAATATCAGATGAGGAGGGGTACATAAAAGGAAGATAACAGCCTGTAAAATAAGGGTTCATCAGAAAATTCGCCAATCCTTTCCTGGTACCATTTTTTTTGGAATCGTCAATTAATCTTTGTACAATGGTATCTGTCTCTTCTATTTTGCCATTGGCTGCTGTCGCTTCTGTCGCTGCTGCTGATGCTGCACCAGTCTCCACTGACTCTCCCACGGGGTTCATCTACAAGGCAAGTTTTGACAAGACCGTGACTGGTTCGGTCACTTTCTCTTCAACTAATGGTTCTGTTGTTGTCAATGTGAACCTCTCAAACTTGCCAAATTACGGTGGTCCATTCCTTTACCACGTTCACCAAAAGCCTGTTCCTTCCAATGGTAATTGTACTGGTACTCTTGGTCATCTCAACCCATACAACGGTTCTGAGACTGCCACTAGCCCTGCGTACATGGAGGCAGGTGATCTCTCTGGTAAACACGGAAAGATCCCAAGTACTTCATACTCCACTTCTTATGTCGATCAATATTTGTCTTTGAACCCTTCTAACCCAGCTTATGTTGGTGGTTTGTCTGTTGTTGTCCACTTGAGCAACCTCACCAGAATTGCATGTGCTAACATCACTCAATACTCTGTGACCCCTAACTCTGCAGCAAACTTGATCGCAGGTGTTGGTATTCCATTAGCTGCTGGTGCTGCCGCTCTTTTGTTGTAAGTTGGTGCTTCTAGTCACCTTCCTTACGCGTTCGCTTGATTTTCTATTCATTTCATATCAATAAACACTTCAATAATTGAACCATATGCCCATAGGTGATTACGGAAAATTTCCCTTTCGAAGCCCAATGTATCCATCTGGGGCATTTTCTGCCTTGAGCCATGTTGGACCACTTCGCATTCCCTCCATACCTTGGGAATTGAGCCGATTTCCCCACCAATCGAGTTTAAATCCCTTAAATGAGACGAAAAATATCAATAACGAGCTGATAGCAACTCCAGAGGATAATGCTCCTGTAAGAATGTAGTTGTATTTATCCCACCACAATGGGTAATTCCTTTTGATGTGGTACATAAACAAATATGACAAGTAGAAGCCACCGGTGTAGTACAGTAAGTTATAAGGAGCGTATGCTAGGAACCCACCTAAAATGACAATTGGTTGGAAGTATTTTGTGAGTTTTGGGGGCCCGTTTTTTTTGAACCATGACAAAATCACCGCTCCAATTGCGCCCCAGAGAAAGCACCACTTGAGAATAGGATACACACCGCCAAACATCTTTGCAGGCCCAATTTCACCATATTGTACACTAGAGAAAAAGAAAGTATTGGCTCCTGGACAAATGAGCCGAGTTTTCTGCCCGCCTTGACATAAATCAGGGATGTTGTCAATTTGCCAGTTCGCAATGATCAAAGATACAAAGACACTAATAAAGGTCGATATAATTTGGCCCCTAAAAATTGCTCTAGGAGGAATTTTACAGTAATGAGCTAGCTTTTGGTCTGTAATATAGTTGCTAGCTTGGCTGTCAATGTTGTATCCGTAAGCTTTGAGGGTTATGAGCGCTAGACCTGAGTTGGGAATCGTGTAACCAATGATAAGTTCCACGAGAACATTGAGGCCAAAAGTAAAGCCCGTTACCGAAGCAATGATGGTTATGGGAACTAAGAATATGAAATTTATGAGGATAGTGAAGAAAATTCCCCACAAAGGGGTCTCTAAAGGATAGAACAAAACACATGCAACAGCAAACGCGACACTTATTAATAGGATTGCAAGGAACCATAAGCTCGGTACCTCTTCATAGTTTCTCATCATTCTGTAATGTGGGTTAAGCTCAAATTTGTTCTTCTTTTCCTGGACGTGAGACAGAAATGCATCTTTAATGGTGTTCCAAATGTCAATGAAGCTCTGGCGAGTAGAGTTCCATTCAGTGATGAAATGGTAAATAATCGCGAATGGGTACATAAAAAAATAAGCTCCGTATGTAATCAAGTTTGCAGCGCTGAAGTACGGCGGCCCATATCGTCTGTATTTGGCATCATCAAAGGCATGATCATCATTTAAAAGGTTGCGGATGTCGTAGACATGAGCTTTTCCATCAAAGAGCTTGTTTGAGTTAATAGGAAAATATGCGGTCCAATTTGAGTTTGTGTAGTAAACCGCTAAGATTGTAATGAAGGCTAAGACCATACCAATGTAGTGGTTAGCATAAGTAAAAAACGGAAGAGTTAAGCATCCAGACATATCCAAAATGTTCCAGTCTAAAGTTGGTAAAGGATTAAGTCCCAATCCGTAATTGGTGCCAGTAATATTCTCTAAATGAATCAGGTTTGGAGCAAGCCATGTAGGCCAATTAAAGGTAGATAATGCAGTGAAAAAGAAGGAAGGGACCCAGCTATAGAAGAAGCTGGCAACGAAAGTCACAAAGAAAAATGAGAACCTCGAAATGGTCCAGCCATTTATGTTGGTCCGAGCTTCCTGACTGATAAGAGCCCGGTTGAGAGCGATGGTGGGAAGTAGTGTGGGCCATACTGATTTTTGTGGATAAACACATACTTTTAACATGATAAAAGCAAAAGCAAAGCCCAAGAATTGCGTAGAAAGAGCGAATAAAATTTGGTAAGTCCATGTTACCCACTTGAGTCCGTAAAAGATGTCTAACTTCATGACTACAATATTGTAAATGGCATAAGGGGTTCCACTAGAACAAGAGTACATGATAGTTGCCAACATCATTTCTTTACTGGTCCATTTACCAGGATTTATATTGATATTTCTTCCAAATATAGTGAACCTCTTGTTAAGTGGGAAGACCTTCTCCCAAAGTTTCCCACTTGGCAAAAGAAGCAATTGCACGGTGCCTGGGGATAGATGTATTTGAGGGATTCTGTGAATGAAGAAGTTATTAATGATGCTGCCAACAACAGTCCAAAAAAGCGCAATGGCATACACGCGGAATGTTTCGGCAGGCATGTCAACGTCGTCAATTGGATCCACAATAGCTCTAACCTCTGGGTAAGGTGAATGGAACGCTATGAGCACAGCTTCCAATTTAACTTGTACTTCCCAAAAGGGATCAGTTATTTTATCGCCCTCACCAGCGCGCTCACTCTTCTGGTGGTCAGAGGGTATACTGCCCATCAACCGTTCTATGAGTTGATAGTCCGAGGTTGGGAAGTTAACATCGCCTGTGTGATCCACCAATACTTCACGGAGTATCCTTAGTGCATCACCAATTTCGAGAGTGGCAATCTTCCGTGTGAGATATTGCACATTCTCAGGAAGTTGAGTTTGCTCAAGTGGTAGTGAAATATTAGGTAAACCAAGACGTTCGAAGACGTAATGAATCTGATTTTCATCCAAATCAGTTATCCAAGAGAGATTCTGTTCATTAAGTGAGTCTATCTCGGTCCACTCGGCCCAATTAAGATTATCTGTGGACAGAGATCGAGTGAACTCTGCGAGTTCTATGTATGGTTGATCTGTGTTCATTTACAGACATTGAGCACAAGCCAGGCTAAATATTTCGAAAGCCAATTCAAAAAATGAATAGGAACAGCGGAGTAGTGCTATTATAAGTGTCTATGTGGATGTATTGTGTGATAAACAGCGTTTTTCCAGATTAGGGAATAGATAATGCTCACTTGGCAGACCCTTTAATATGAGCAAATTAAGAAAACGGTACAACAAAATCTTGTAACGGAAAAGATTTATCGCTATTGAATGTAATAATATCCTGTTTTCTCAACGTTCAGATGTGGTTGTGTTTGTCAAAGATGGTTAGTGAGTAAGGAAGATTGACGAGTCTATGTCTTCTGGGGCCTTACTCGATATGACCAAAAGAAGTTTTCAATAGGGAAAAATCTCAATTAATTGAGAGAAAATCTTTAATTTATATTTCACAAAATTGTCAAGCCTGTAATATTTTTACAGACCTCGTAATCAGGGACAGAACTACCGAATTTTGGCATTCGAACAAATTTTATTGATTTTTCAAACAAAGCAAAAAAACAACAAAATGAATTATGAGTTCTTTTACCCTTTTTTCTCTATAATTATTATGATGGACCTGTACTTGGCTGCAATTGAACTAGGTCAAGTCTAACACCCCATCGCGATTTGCACCCATACCCATCTCCTACCAAATGAGTAAATTGTTAGCCAACACGGTTGGAATCGGTGCCATTGGTATTGCTTCCTTCTTCTGGGGTCGCTCATCTGCTCCCGTTATCATTGAAACCCCTGTAGACCCCAAAAGTTCTGGTATAATCAGAGGAGGTCGAAACAACTCTTCAGTGTTCGATCCAGCTCAAATTAGACCCGAAGACTTCTACAAATATGGTTTCCCAGGTCCTATGCATGATATTGCCAAACACCTGGAATTCATCTCTTGTTATGATAGAGCCACAAGAAACCCTGCTTGGGTTGTGGAACACATTACTAAGGAATCTCTCAGGAGATCCGAAGGAGTTGACCGTAAGCGATCGGTATTTAAGGAAGACGAGCGCATTCCATTAAAGTTTCGTGCTCGTTTGAGAGATTACTTCCGTTCTGGATATGACCGTGGCCATAACGCTCCTGCTGCAGATGCAAAGTTCAGCCAGACAGCCATGGACGAAACATTTTACTTATCCAATATGTCACCTCAGGTAGGAGACGGTTTCAACAGAGATTATTGGGCTCATTTAGAGGATTTTTGCCGCCGACTTACACAGTCCTACGATAATGTTAGAATTTTAACCGGTCCTCTTTACTTGCCTAAAAAGTGCGACGATGATAAATTTAGAGTTACATACGAAATGGTAGGCACACCTCCAAATGTTGCAGTTCCTACGCATTTCTTTAAGCTCGTAGTGGGAGAGAAGATTGGTAATGAGAAGATCTCTGTGGCAGCCTTTGTGTTACCAAACGACGTCATTAGCAATGAAACGCCTTTAACGGAATTCCAAGTTCCAGTTGAGGCTCTAGAGCGGAGTTCTGGATTGGATTTGTTACACAAGGTGCCATTCTTCAACAAAAAGGATCTTTGCAAAGAGGTCAAGTGTGAAATTATCGTAAGAGAGTTTCCAAAACAAATGAACAACTTGATCGAGGGTAAGCGTTAGAGTTGTTGAGGTGTAAATAGGGTATAAATATATGAAAAATTACAATTAGTTTTGTAATGATTATGAGTAAATAATTGTGGCCAAACACTTAGTACTAAATACAAAACAGGAACTACACATTTGTGATTTTCAAAAAAGAAAAGAGAAAACACTTATTTTGAAAGTCTTTATCACAATTTAGATTTTTTGATTTGATCAAATTTCATTTTATCAAATTACGTTTTCTGGCCTTTCTTGGGTCCAGGTTGCAAACACTTTCTGCAGTATTGGAGTCCCAAGCCACCAATAAAGACGCGTCTAGATCAAGTTACAAAAGACACAAAAAAAGTCTTTGAATTACAAAGACATTTCTGGCCAGTGGTTCGAATACACTGGAATAAATAGACCTTCTAAAACAATCTGATCGAGTGTATTGGCTGTTGCCCTACGTTCAACGGTCAAAAAAGCTCGCTGCCTCAAAAAATTTGGACATTTTGGTTGAACAAAGAATAAATATTGTTGGATTAAAATACCAAAAAATTGAATTTTTGTCATCTTTTTGAATTTATTCAGATTGGTTTAGTGGATTTTCGCCACCATAAACTATTCTGGCCATAAAAAATTCATAACCAGTGCCAAAATTTATTACGGACCTGCACACAGTCGCACCAAAAGAAATGCCGCCGATGTTGAACAGATAATGGCAAAGAGGATCAGGGTGTCTATACATTTCGAAGGGGAATTTTTTTATTGAGATTCGAGAAGAAGAATTCTCTCTTTGAAATTTCTCCAGGTCAACCCAATTTTTCCTAACCAAGCCTTCCGTTCTTCATTGAGAACTTCCCGATGTAGGTTTACAGGGGTACTGCATACAAGCACACACAAAAAGAATTATCCCTTCTGATGATCTAATAAGTAGCCAATGAGCCTCAAATTTATAGATTTAAACCAAAAAAAAAGCACCAAATTGATAAACAATAATTTGTCTCCAAAATGCTTTAATTCAAAAGCTAATATTCCATTTTCGTAGTGTTATCTCCAGAGTTTCAGATATTCTATTGGACCAACAGACCCATCTGCAGATCAAACATGTCAATTACAGGATCCAGACACAAAAGGCACAGAACACTGCAAAGTGCAAATAATCCAAATCGATCAACCGAGAACCTCCAATCAATGAATTCCACACTGAATTCTACAAGATTTTCTGCAGGTCAATTGACCAAAACCACAACCACAACCACAACCACAACCAAAACCACAACCAAAACCACCAAATATGTTCTATGTTAATTAGATACTTCAGGTATAGGTAGTCTGCACACCCATCAGGGATTCTGAAACGCAGCCACGAGGTCCGCCTCAAGCGAGCTTTTTTCATAGAAAAACGACTCTAGCCAATAGAATCATTATCTTCTCTTAAGTGACTCATCCATATCATTCATAAAATTGTAATAATTAATAAGTTGTAATAATTAATAAATTGTAATAACTAATCAATTGAAAAATTCAGATTCTCACCTCACTTCTTTTCACTGATTTGGTTACTTTTTCGCGGCTCCCAACAAACACCATACACCTGCACATACGCCTGCACATACGCCTGCACATACGTTGTTGAGAGGTGCAAATTCGCATTGGCCCAAAAAAAGACAGAGGCCTTTAAAAGTGCACTCGTTGGCCTGAATAACACAATACGATTTTTTTTCTCTGCGTTAATTGTTTAGGTATCACCCCCCCTTGGATTTATATATCTTGCTAGTGTATTGTACCTGCTCCTCAATTGACACACTTTAATATATATCCTCTTCCTCACACTTCGATCCCGCTTACTGTCTAGTCTGAACTGAATCCACGTACCACCTTTAGCGATTCAATAGACATTCAGTTGCAATTCCCAGTGTTAACCAGCCGAAAACAATCTAAAAAGAAAAAGAAGTTTTGGCCTCTGCCCGAGTTCTTTTGTTATATATATTACTATATTTGCACCTCAATTCGTATCATTCCCTTAGCTATTTCTTCAATAGTCCTAAGGAAGTATCAGTTAGCGTGCTAAGGATCCTCGAGTTACCCGTTTTTTTTTATCCAATTCTGGTCCATTTGACTCCAATTGTGAAATAAAAAAAGAGAAAATCAGAAACTATCAGCAGAAGTCTTCATATTTTGATTCTTCTTCATCTGAAATTTCTCCTGTGAATCCCTATATTCATCCCTATTTCTACCTAAAGAGAGAGCCTATATTCACTTAGATATAGCTCTATCCAGACTCTACATTTCAAGTCAAATTACTTCTTTTTTCAACGAAAAAAAAGTTTTCCTGGATTTGATTTGTTTTAATTATTTCCCACATTTTTACATCCCCTAATTGATATAGAAAAATGTCTTCTTCCGCACAGCGTCCTTTTTCGCTCTCTCACGGTTCCATTGAGCACACCATCTTGGTCCCAACAACCGAGTTCTTCAAGTACGCGCAATTGAAAGAACAATTCCTGAAGTCCTTACCTGAGGTTACTGAAGGTTTTGCCTCTGACGATGAGCCTGCTTCTCCAGCTGAATTGTTCGCCAAATTCGTTGGTTTCATCGCCTCCTTGGTTGACCCTAATTCCAAGGGTCAATTCGACGATATTTTACCATACGTTTTGCAAGATTTCGAGTCCCGTTATTTCGCCACCTCTGAGATTCACTCCTTCGCTGCTCACTTACTTGAAGATGAAATCTACCCAACTACCGCCTTGAAGGTCAAGGAGGTCATTAAGCACTACTTCGCAGCTGTTTTGGCCGCAAAGGTGCCAATTGCTAAATCTAGCTCAGAGTTATTGAAGGCTTCCGCTGACAGATTGGCTAAGACTTTTGCCATTTTCGGTGGTCAAGGTAACACTGATGACTACTTCGATGAGTTGCGTGAATTAAACGACATGTACAGTGGCTTGCTCTCTGACTTCTTGACTGAGATTGCCTCCAAATTAAACTCCTTGGTTAAGAACACAGAGAATGTTGACAAGATCTACACCCAGGGCTTCGACATCTTAACCTGGTTGAAGAGCGCCGACAAGACCCCAGACCAAGACTACTTGTTGTCTGTCCCAGTTTCTTGTCCATTGATCTGTGTTATTCAATTGTGTCACTACGTTGTCACCTGTAAGTCTCTCGGAGTCACTCCTGGTGAGTTCCGTGACGCTCTTGTTGGTGCCACTGGTCACTCTCAAGGTTTGGTCACCGCTGTCGCCGTGGCTTCTTCCGACTCCTGGGAGTCTTTCTACGCCAACGCACTTAAAGCTGTCAGTTTGCTTTTCTTCATTGGTGCTAGATGTCTTACCGCCTACCCAAGAACTTCTTTGCCTCCTACCATGTTGCAAGACTCTTTGGAAAACGGTGAGGGTCGTCCTTCTCCTATGTTATCTATCAGAGACTTGTCTCGTGAGGAGGTTGAGAAATTCATTGACACCACCAACAAGCACTTGCCAAGCGACAAACACCTTGCTATTTCCTTGGTTAATGGTGGCCGTAACTTGGTTGTTTCTGGTCCTCCAGAGTCCTTGTACGGTTTGAACTTGACTCTCAGAAACAACAAGGCCCCATCTGGTTTGGACCAAGCTCGTGTGCCATACTCTGAAAGAAAGTTGAAATTCTCCAACAGATTCTTGCCAATTTTCGCTCCATTCCACTCTCACTTGTTGGAGCCTGCTAACAGCATGATTTTGGCTGATGTTCAACGTGAGAAGTTGCAATTCTCTTCAAAGGAATTGGGAATCCCTGTTTTTGACACCTACAGTGGTGAAAACTTCCAAGACAGCACCTCTCCTGATGTCACGCGCCGTGTTGTCGAGTGCATTACCTTGTTGCCTGTCAACTGGGAGGCTGCTACTCAATTCGACTCCACCCACATCTTGGACTTTGGTCCAGGTGGTGTTTCTGGTTTGGGTGTTTTGACTCACAGAAACAAGGAAGGTACTGGTTCCAGAATCATTCTTGCTGGTGCCATCGATGTTGCCGTTGATGACGAGTACGGTTTCAAGCAAGAAATCTTCAACAAATCTGCCAACTCTATCAAGTGGGCTCCTAACTGGTTGAATGAGTTCAAGCCTCAATTGGTCAAGACCGCTGCCGGAAAGGTTTACGTTGACACCAAATTCTCTCGTCTTTTAGGACGTGCTCCATTGATGGTTCCAGGTATGACCCCAACTACTGTCAACACTGAGATTGTTAGCGCTACCATCAACGCTGGTTACCACATTGAGTTGGCCGGTGGTGGTTACTTCCATGCTAAGGGTATGGAGGATGCTCTTAAGGAGATCTCTCAAAAGATCGTTCCAGGTCGTGGTATTGGTATCAACTTGATCTATGTCAACCCAAGAATGTTGCAGTGGGGTATTCCATTGATCAAGGAAATGAGAGACAAAGGTTTCCCAATTCAATCTCTTGCCATCGGTGCCGGTGTTCCATCTTTGGAAGTTGCCACTGAGTACATTGAGACTTTGGGATTGACTCACTTGGGTTTGAAACCAGGATCTATCGAGTCTATCAATGCCGTTATCACCATTGCCAAGGCCCACCCTAACTTCCCTATTGTTCTTCAATGGACTGGTGGTAGAGGTGGTGGACATCACTCCTTCGAGGACTTCCATCAACCAATCTTGCTGATGTACTCTAAGATTAGAAAGTGTTCCAACATTGTTCTTGTTGCTGGTTCTGGATTTGGCTCTGCTGATGACACTTACCCATACTTGACCGGTTCTTGGTCCGCTAAGTTCAAGTACCCACCAATGCCATTCGATGGTGTTCTCTTTGGTTCCAGAGTCATGACCGCCAAGGAGGCTCACACCTCCAAGGAGGCCAAGGAATTGATTGCAACTTGTACCGGTGTTCCAGATGACCAATGGGAACAAACCTACAAGAAGCCAACTGGTGGTATTGTCACTGTTCTTTCCGAGATGGGTGAGCCAATCCACAAGATTGCCACCCGTGGTGTTATGTTCTGGAAGGAGTTGGACGAGACCATCTTTAACTTGCCAAAAAACAAGGTTGTTGAGGCCTTGAACAAGAAGCGTGACTACATTATCAACCGTTTGGACAAGGACTTCCAAAAGCCATGGTTCGGTAGAAACGCCTCTGGTGTTTGCGACTTGGAGGAGATGACTTACCAAGAGGTTGCTAACCGTTTGATCGAGTTGATGTTTGTCAAGAAGAAGAACATCTGGACCGACGCTTCTTTGCGTAACTTCTTTGGTGACTTCTTGAAGAGAGTCGAGGAGAGATTCACTTCTCAACCAGACAAGGCTTCTTTGATCCAAAGCTACAACCAATTGACTCACAACCCACAAGAGTTCACTGATGCTCTCTTTGACAGCTTCCCATTGGCCAAGACCCAATTGATCTCCGAGGAGGACTGTGACTTCTTCTTGATGTGTTGCGCCAACCCATTCCAGAAGCCAGCACCATTTGTGCCTGTTTTGGACGAGCGTTTCGAGTTTTTCTTCAAGAAGGACTCCTTGTGGCAATCCGAGAACTTGGATACCGTCTTCGATGGTGATGTTCAAAGAACCTGTATCTTGCACGGTCCCGTGGCTGCTCAATTTACCAACAAGATTGATGAGCCAATCAAGGACATCTTGGACACCATTCACGATGGCCACATCTCTAAGTTGTTGAAGGACTCTTACAACGGTGATGCATCTAAGATCCCTGTTGTTGAATACTTTGGTGGAAAGTGCCCACAACCTGCTGCTGAGCTTCCTCACGTCACTGTCGAGAAGAGAGGCGGCTCCACCACTGTCTACAATGTAGGCTCAAAGGTCCCCCCTGCTGATGCTTGGCTCCAGGCTCTTGCCGGTTCCGACTTGAACTGGTTGTTTGCCCTTATTTCCACCGATAGAGTTGTTCAAGGTGTCAACCACGTTGCCAACCCAGTCACCAAGATTTTGGCCCCTACTGCTAACACCATTGTTGAGGTTACCCGCTCTTCTGACGCCAAGAAGATCAGTTTGGCTGTCCACGAGCGTATCCAAGGTGACTTCAAGCAAGTTGTTGAGATTAAGTGGAACAGTGCCAACCAGATTGAGATGGATTTGATCGAGCACAGAACTGCCGACGGTAAGCCAGTTGCTTTGCCATTCTTGTACGAGTACCGTACCGAGGATGGTTTCGCTCCTATCGTGGAGGTGATGAAGGACAGAAACGTCCGTATTAAGGAATTCTACTGGAAGTTGTGGTTCGGCCATAATGTTCCTGTTGACCTCAACATCGATGTCGACGAGAAGATTGTCGGTGACGCTGTCACCATTACCGGTAAGGACATTGCCGAATTCACCCATGCCATTGGTAATACCTGTGAGGCCTTCATTGTTAGACCAGGTAAGCAAACTTTGGCACCAATGGACTTTGCCATCGTAATTGGTTGGAAGGCTATCATGAAGGCTATCTTCCCACTTACTATTGATGGTGATTTGTTGAAGTTAGTTCACATGTCTAATGGTTACACCATGGTCCCAGGTGCTTCTCCTCTTAAGAAGGATGATAAGCTCACTAGTGACGCTACCATTAATGCTGTTCTTAACCAAGCTGCAGGAAAGATGGTCGAGGTTGTTGGCACCATCTACAGAGAGGGCGAGCGCGTGATGGAAGTCAAGTCTCGTTTCTTGTACAGAGGTGAGTACACTGACTTTGAGAATACTTTCCAAAAGGTTCAAGAAGATGCTGTTCAAATCTCTCTCGACCTGGCCAAGGATGTTGCTATCTTGCGTTCTAAGGAGTGGTTCAACTTGTCTGAGGACATTGAGTTGTTGAATCAAACCTTGACCTTCAGATGTGACTCAGTTTACAAGTTCAAGCTGGCCAACATTTACTCTTCCATTCAAACCACTGGTAAGGTGTTCTTGGAGTTGCCAACTAAGGAGGTTGTTCAGGTCGGTACTGTTGACTACGAGGCTGGTATCTCTCACGGTAACCCAGTGACTGACTACTTCGAGCGTAACGGTCAAACCATTGAGGAGAACATCAAGTTTGAGAATGCCATTCCTCTTTCTTCTGGTGAGGAGTTGGCTTCTAAGGCTCCATCTACCAACGAGCCTTATGCCAAGGTCTCTGGTGATTACAACCCTATTCACGTTTCTCGTGTTTTCGCCTCTTACGCCAACTTGCCAGGAACTATTACCCACGGTATGTACTCTTCTGGTTCTATCCGTTCTTTGGTTGAACAATGGGCTGCTAACAGCATTGCCTCTCGTGTTCGTGCCTACAAGGCTGAGTTCGTGGGAATGGTTTTGCCAAACGACAACCTTCAAACATCTCTCGTTCATGTTGGTATGGTCAACGGTCGTAAGATTGTCAAGGTTGAGACCCGTAATGTCGAGACTGACTCTCTCGTCATGATTGGTGAGGCCGAAATTGAACAACCAGTTACCACTTACGTTTTCACTGGTCAAGGTTCTCAAGAACAAGGTATGGGTATGGACTTGTACAACACATCTGCTGTTGCCAAAGAGGTCTGGGACCGTGCCGACCGTCACTTTGTTGACAACTATGGTTTCTCCATTGTGGACATTGTTAAGAATAACCCTAACGAGTTAACCATCCACTTTGGTGGTGCCAAGGGTAGAAAGATCAGAGACAACTATATCTCTATGATGTTCGAGACAATTGGTGACGACGGTGAGATCCGTTCCGAGAAGATCTTCAAGGAGATTGACCATAATACTACCTCCCACACTTTCATGTCTCCTACTGGTTTGTTGTCTGCTACTCAGTTCACCCAACCTGCATTGACACTCATGGAGAAGGCCTCTTATGAGGACATCAAGTCCAAGGGCTTGGTTCCTTCCGATGTGATGTTCGCTGGTCACTCTTTGGGTGAATACTCTGCATTGTCTTCCCTTGCAAACGTCATGCCAATCGAATCTCTTGTGGATGTTGTCTTCTACAGAGGTATGACCATGCAGGTTGCAGTTCCTCGTGACGAGTTGGGACGCTCCAACTACGGTATGTGTGCTGTCAACCCAACCAGAGTCAGCGGCAACTTCAATGACGCTGCATTGAGATTCGTCGTGGACGAGGTTTCCTCCGTCACTGGCTGGTTGTTGGAGATTGTCAACTACAACGTTGAGAACACACAGTACGTTACCGCCGGTGACTTGCGTGCTCTTGACACTCTTACAAATGTTCTTAACTTCATCAAGATCAACAAAATTGACATTGTTAAGTTACAGGAACAAATGTCCTTGGACAAGGTCAGAGAACACTTGAAGGAGATCGTCGATGAGGTTTCTGCTCAATCGCTTGCCAAGCCTCAGCCAATTGATTTGCAAAGAGGTTTTGCTGTTATTCCTTTGAAGGGTATTTCTGTGCCATTCCACTCGTCTTACTTGATGTCTGGTGTTAAGCCATTCAAGAGATTCTTGTGTAAGAAGATTCCAAAGTCTTCTGTCAAGCCAAAGGACTTGATCGACAAGTACATTCCTAACTTGACTGCTAAGCCATTCCAAATTACTAAGGAGTACTTCGAGGAGGTTTACGAATTGACTAAGTCGGACAAGATCAAGTCTATTATTGACAACTGGGAGGCCTACGAGAAGGCTTAAATAGTTGTCTTATATTTTTAGTTTTTATTGTTTGCCACGGGCACGTGGTACTGCCCTGGGTAAACGAAATAGGTAATATAATTTATTATAGAGCATCATGTAGCATATGTTTCTTGCAACTATTGTCGTATAATGAAATATGTGAAAGACAAGAAGGAGATAATCTAGGTAAAGTAACAGAGTAACGATCAAAACATGTATTGAGTTTGTAGCGGAGAATATGTTGAGTCGAAGGAGTTTTCAAATAAAGACAATGAAAGTCACAAAATTTAATGTGATAAAGAGAAGAGTTAAAGGAAAAGTGGAATTTCGCATTGTGTAGATTTCAAAATTTACGTAACTGAGCATGTTTCTAGATATACTGTACTCTTCAACATTATATGGCAGATGTGAGAGGACTCGAGATGTTTACAGGAGTGAACTTTTGGGGCAAAGAGACTCTTCTAAACCGCGATTTGAGTTTTTGTGACACCAATTCCATGTCCAAATGACGCGTCAAACTTATCCGTGGAATGCATCCGATATAATGATCGTCATCTAGATGAACATCCAAAGGATCTTGTGTATGGCATCCTGGAGACAATGAGAGACGAATCGAGTATTTTTGACCTCCTGGGGCCGAAGCATCACCTGCAGCGTAGATTTCAAACACAATCTGCGACAAGTAATCAAGTTCTGGCAAAGCATTACGCGCAATCTTCATAGGCAAATGGGCTCCGTAGATGATGTTAAGCAACGTATAGATGTGCGATTCCTTTGTGAAGTAGTTCACGACAGCGGCCTTTTCAGTTTTCTTCATATCATGAATATCAGAAAGAATCTGCTTGGCCAATGGTAACGATGTGAGGAGACCGATATCGAGCTTTTCTTCGTCCTTGATACCATATTCCTGTGGACAAATGAAGTCGAAGAGAACCTTAGATAAACGGTACAATTCACGTAGGCGTGCAAAAGTAGGATGATCAAAAGGGTTCTCTGGCGCTTTCTTTGACTTTCCTGGTGTGGAGGTGCCACTTGTAGTCTCAGTAGCACTACTCTTAGTCTCATCTGTCTGGGGTTCCTTTACAGAGGCGGATGATGATGATTGTAGCACCCAGCCCAAAGAACCAGCAGAGAGGTTCGTAGCGGAGTTGATGACACTGGAATTTGCAGTTTGAGAAGGAGCAGCGGAGTGAGCGCCCTCCGACGGAAGCCTAAAATTGTTCATTGCCAAAAGGTTGATTGGATACTCACTGACTAATCCCAGAGAGTTTACGGTATCTCCACAAGTTGCAGCCAAGATTTCGAGGAGCTCCTTGTTGTCAGGATCGTACAGAAACACCTTGGCTAAGAATGGTCTATTGTGTAGAGCGTCGTACTTCATAGTATCGTACAATTCTGAAATTTTTGAAGGATGTGTTTTTTCGACGGTCGTGAACTCTTGGAACAATTTGTCCCAACGCTCTTTGAATAAGTAAGGGTCTTCGCCACAACACCAGTTCTCTTGGAACGTGTTGACGTCTTGATGTTCAAAGTTATATGTCATAATCTCTCTATGGAAGTTCATCAATTCACATACACGCTTGATCACCTCAAATGGCTGTGGCATCTTTGGTGGCCATGTGAACTGTGAAGGTGCCTCAGCACCTTGTCTAAGAAGCGGCTTCAAGCGCTTTTTCACCTTGTCCATAAGGTCCTTAGCAGCATTGGAATCGTCCAACAAATCCTTTCGGATTATAAGGAAATCGTCGGGAAGTGACTCAAGCCCAAGCATAGAACATGTAGCCAAGTGCGCAGAGGCAATGACACGGCGTTCCGAGGACGTATAAACCTTTACTTCCTTCAAAGCTTCACGGCTCAATAACTTAATGTTTTGGCCCATTTGTTCGCCGACATCGGAAGCTTGGAAGCGAGCCGAGTGCGTTGGCTCACCACCCCATTTCAAGATGAACTGGACTTTGTCTAACACATCGGGGTTCTCGGAGTTAAGAGAGGGTTTCAACTGAATTTTTGTTCCAGGGAAGTTAATTTTTTTTTCTAAAGCGCCACGCAATTGTTTCAACTTGTTGAGGTCCTCGAGTTGCTTTTCTTCGGCAATTTTCACAGTTTCCAATACAACTTGCAAATCGGGAACTGCGCGGATAATTACCTCCTCCTTGTGTCCCTTCAATAAAGAAATAAACAATGGCGACCGGAAAGAGTATTTAAATTTCTGTTTGGGAGTTCTGTCGGCATGACGAATAACAGAAACGCTACCTTTAAAGACCCACTTTTGCTCCTTCTCTTGAAACTGTGACTGGTTCTGGAAGGTCTTAGGGATTTTTGTCTTGATAAGGTCTCTATCCTTCTTAGCTTCAATAAACATCTTGCGCAAAATTGAAGAGCACGCGTCGTAGTAATCTGGATTGTCCTTCACAAAAGAGAAGCCATTGACGTCTATAACGTATGACTTGCCGTGAACACGCAAAAGATCAAAACCACAGATGGTCTGCTTGAATATCAGCGACACGTTGCGTGCCATGCGCTTCTCATCGTCGGTCAACTCTGTGACGTAACGAATTTCTTTTCCGTGGGTGTTTCTACGAACGATACCGTCCACCACAGGAGATTTTCGCGTCTCTGCATGGCAAAATTCGGTTCCAACTGTATAAGCCTTGACATCCTCGAAGTTGTCAGTGTCCATGAATTTTTCATAAATGAAGGAGCCTTCAGTTCTAGGAGTTGTGAGAGCAGGGTCGAATTCCGAAGATTTGTTACCAATCTTACGGAATAAGCGACGTCCACCACCTCCAGTAGAGATAGGGTAGTATATGTAAACGTTATGGTCCTCACCGTCTACGGGCTTCTCCACAAACGGCTTCTTAAGAATTTGGCCATCGACACAAAGCGTATCTTCATCAATCATTTTCCAATCTGGTTCAGATTGGTCAGTCCAGGAGTCAATTTTCAGGGCGGGAATGCCGACATCAAGCAATTTGGAGCGGATCTCGTCAGTGATACGGGGCCCGTTATCTCTACTGATCTCCAATCTATCAGGAGTTGAAACACCCGCGTGATTCAAGACGCTAAGCACAAGACGTCTATCCCAAAGCGTTTTTTGCAACACTAAGTCGTTAAGCAAGAATGGTTTACGGTAATTGGCATAGGCAATGGCTTTATCAAGAGGAAAGCCGGCACTGAAGAAACTGATCAAGAAGTCACAAGTGGGCCAGTTCTCAATGGCCTCATCCAAGATGACCTTATCACCGAAAATGATAGTTTCAAACTCTCCATTCTCAATCAAACGACTCAAAATTCTCCTACATGGTTTTGACATAACTTTGGCATCCATAGCACAAACACCAATCTTGCCTATCTTTTGGACACTAGAAGATGGGAGTGTCGACATTGAGATCTTCGATGTTGACAGAGAGTTTGATACAGATTTGTTAAGCTTAGGCATCGCAGCTTCCCAGGACGAAATTGAGTTAGCTCTAGAGTAGTTCTTACTAGCCAAAGCTTCCAGACCAGTCATCTGAGAAAGATTGTCTTGAGTTAAAAGAGTTGATGATTCATCGATGGCAGTGAGGGAGGAACGGCGAGGAGAGCTGGCCGAGGTTCCAAGACTAGAGGCGATGCCATCTTTACTTTCTTCAGCACTGGTTTTGGGGGTAAAGGACTCCAACATTGGAGCCAAAGAAGCCATAGCCCTTTCAGTTTCTACTTCGTCGTCAGAGGCTAGAAGAAGAGGAGACATGGACAAACTGGCCGTTTTCAGGGACGGAACCGGCGTGTCCATATTAGGCAATTGCAATTTATAAGATAACGTGGGCGATGGGGGAAAGTAGATTAGTGCTAATATAAAGATGTGAACGGGTGCAATGCCGGTGGGTTTATATACAGGTGAACAATCGGTGATAACGACGAATCCAGTAAAGAAATAGAACCCTTTAAGGGGTCAATTAAAATATGGAAGTGTTTTTTTTCGTTTTTGGGAGCTAGAGAATATGGTTAGAGTCTTTTTGACTTTTTCTTTTTGTCAATCGTATAGATGGTAGGGATCATTAGAGATACCTATTCCTAAGCTGATGGAATGTCCGCTATTTTATGTAAAATAGGAGGTAAATAAAACTCTGGACTTTTAAAGTTGAGTTTCATTGAAATTGAAATTCATTGCCGGATCAAATAAGGGATGAGTGCTTAAAGGGTAATTATGAGTAGCTCCAACCACGTAAAGGCATCAGATGAACACAGAAGAAGGACTGAATTAGCTGGAATTTGGGAATAAACAACAATCACACATTATTCATAAGTGAAAGTTCTTCTTGATCCATCTTTTGATCTTGGAAACCAGAAAGAGTTTCCTCGTACCGCTGGCGTAGAGGTATAGAATATCACAGACCACATATGACTTCAAGTTGGCCATTTGAACGGTAAAAAATTGGCAAAAGCAAAAGAAACTCGTCAAAGAAGTTGAAAAATTTGACTCTTTTCTCGTCAATTTAAAATATTTTTCACTTTCATCACTTTGATTCTCCACACATCCCGCTAAACTCCTGCCTATTGCTAGCAAGCTGGACAATCCATATAGCTCAAAAAACCCCATCGTCAAGGTATAAACACGGACTAGGTGAATCGACCAATCATAGCCAATTGATTTCAGATAGAGAACCTGTTACAGAATTGTGTTCAACATTGATTATACTTCTTCTGTAGCACCGCCAATTCTGCAACATCCCCTTATCTCCCAATCATGTTCAACAAGCGCCAAAAGCTAATATACGTAGCATCCCGCCATTTGCAATCTTGCAAGCGGACCCTTTCGTCAAGCGCAACCAAAAAGCAATCGTCTCGCCTTCTCCGCAAACGAAATGTTGCAGTGGTGTCTACGCTAGTCGTTGTCGGCTCTTATGCCACTCTCAGCCAAGCAAATCACTATAAGTTGGAGAGTGTGCCCACATCTTTGGCCGGTGCCAATTTACAGAAACTAGCGGCTTCTGCATCTTCAAGCACACGTGCCGCATCTACATCTTCTCTGGAGTCACTCGAAAAACAATGTTTCCTGTCCGCTACTAACTCCATGTTCAATAAAGATGGAGCCGGTTCCCAACTGAACAAACTGGGTGTAGTTCTTCTTAGCGACGAAAATATTAATGATCATCTTAGAAAATATGAAGAATCTTTCTTGGTCAACAGAGGGAAAGGTGTTACTCGTTATGACGTGAGCCAGCTCCCTTCAAACTCACCAATTGAAGATGATCGCGCAGAAGAGATCGTCCAGGTGCCAATTCTTCAGGATAACAACATTAAAACATCAACTGATTGGATGTTTTTCGGAGTCTACGATGGTCACGGGGGTTGGACAACATCTTCTAAATTGAGAGACCAATTGATTCTGTATATCATTCAGGAATTCGGTACAATCTTCAAACCAGCTAAAGAGGATAATATGAGATACGTCCCTAATAGCGCTACAATTGACCAAGCGATTAAAAACGGTTTCTTGAAGCTTGATCACGATATTGTGACTAAGAATATCAAGACTCTTCTTCGAGAAAACAATAAAGCAAAGGCTGCTGAATTGTTGATGCCTGCCTTGTCTGGGTCTTGCGCTCTTCTCTCATTCTACGACACAAACTCAAAATTGCTCAAAGTAGCAGTAACGGGTGACTCTCGTGCTATCCTTGGCTCGTACAAAGATAACCGCTGGACCGTTAGACAATTGAGTATCGACCAGACTGGATCCAATCCATCGGAAGTTGCTAGAATCATTTCTGAGCACCCTGATGAACCAAACGTGATTAAGAATGGTCGTGTTTTGGGTTCTTTAGAACCATCTAGAGCTTTTGGTGACTGTAGATACAAATTACCTGGCTATATTCAAAAGCAAATTTACCAGCAATTTTTTGGTAGAAGACTACCACTGGACCTTAACCTGCCTCCATACGTGACCGCCGAACCGGTGATCACCACAACGAAAATTTCCCCAGAGAACAATGACTTCTTGGTCATGGCCTCAGACGGTCTCTATGAAATGCTCTCCAATGAGGAAATCGTCGGATTAGTGGTTAAGTGGATGGAAAAGGAGAAAATGGTGAAGCCCACGCATTCGTTCTGGAATTATTTCCGCTCTGCCGAAAAGGAGTTACCTCAAGTCGCTGATGTGACCAATGATAGATCTAGCAAACAGCCTTTCAGAAAGACAAAACAACCCGGACATGGTGGTTTCTTGTTAGAGGACAAGAATGTATCAACTCACTTGATTCGTAACGCGCTATCAAATGGAGGTTCCCGTGAACAGGTGCTGATGCTCTTATCGATCCCAAGCCCTCTGTCACGCCGTTATAGAGACGACCTCACGGTAACCGTGGTGTTTTTCGGTGCAGACCAGCAGACCGACGAGAGTGGAAAGTTAGAGATTAATGCAAATGCAACAGCTGGAGGGATTAATAGCAAGCCCAAGTTGTAGTAGGTGTCTATGACGTATTCTTATATACATATGTAAACGAAGAAAAGAAATTGATTTAAAAGTATTCAGTTATGTTCTTTTTAATTATTTCTTATTATGTCGTCTACTTGATTTGTCCGAATTTCATTTCAGAAGTTTTGCTGTACTTAATTAGTTGTGAATATCCGATTCCTATACGAAACTGACGGAAAATTACCTTGCAAAGGTCAATAAAATAAACTTTTGATATTCAATTTACAAAATTTTAATCAATTAATTACTTTCTGTTTTTTTCAGATCTTTTCATTTCTGAGTTAAAGGGAACCCAGGCTGTTACAAGTGATCTGAAATATCCCTTCAGGGTTCACATATATCCATCAGCATTTCATCTAATCCACATTATCCACAACACAATGGAAGCCTTGGATCCCAATGAAATCATTACACTCCAAGGGAATGATCTGCCTCGTAACACAATCGCAGAACTTAAACAAGAGCTCTTGGAGCCTTCTCAAAGACTTACTTGGGAGCTACTAGACCTCGTACAAAGCGTGCCTACGATTGACAAGAATAAGATTTATGATGATCTATTTGTGACACCTCCAGCATTATGCAGAACATCTTACAGACTAAAAAGAGAGGGAATTGAGGGAAAGGTGGTGGCATTTCAGGAAGAGGTCCGTCTTGCAGACCTCGACAACGCCAATGCCACAAACTCTCTCTCTATCCATAGAAAAGTTGGTGCGAAGCAAAATGCCATTCTGGGAAAGTCGAGCTATCTACCATTTCAGCCCGGTGGACTTTTGAACCAAACGTCTACAAACCAAACACTTAATCTGGCCAGACAGAATGACTTTCAGTATTTACATAAATCTGACGCTGGCTTATTTGATATTGCACCAGGAATGCTGCGTGGTTTGAATTTAAATGCATATAACGATAACGCGGACGGTGTCATGGACCTAGACTCGACAGTAGAAGAAGACGATCAGGACAAAGCTCAACATTCGCTCAATTCTGGCTTTCGGCTCGATAGTGGCTCGAAGCTGGCACTTGAAATTATTGATTCTGAATTAGGAATCCCCGAGCTTGACGATTACGTTCCGTCTGACTTCCGCGCCATGAAGGAGGAAATGGATGCCAAGGCTAGAGTGAAAAAAGACTGGGCTCATGTCGTGGATCTTAACCATAAAATCGAGAATTTTGAGGAGGTAGTTCCAAGTATGGCCCGTGTGTGGCCATTCGAGCTAGATACTTTCCAGAAGGAAGCGGTCTATCACCTTGAACAAGGTGACTCTGTGTTTGTAGCTGCACACACCTCTGCCGGTAAAACTGTCGTCGCTGAGTATGCAATTGCTATGGCTGCTAGAAACATGACCAAGACAATTTATACGTCCCCAATCAAGGCCTTGTCTAATCAGAAGTTCCGAGACTTCAAGGAAACATTTAAGGATATGGATATCGGATTGATTACAGGTGATGTTCAAATCAACCCAGAGGCTAATTGTCTTATTATGACTACCGAAATTTTGCGTTCCATGCTTTATAGAGGAGCAGATTTGATTAGAGATGTAGAGTTTGTTATCTTTGACGAAGTGCATTACGTTAATGATATAGAGCGTGGTGTTGTGTGGGAAGAAGTCATCATTATGCTTCCTGACCATGTGAAATACATCCTTCTTTCCGCAACAGTGCCAAATACTTTTGAATTCGCTAATTGGGTGGGTAGAACGAAACGGAAGGATATTTACGTTATTTCGACTTCCAAGAGACCTGTCCCTCTTGAAATTAATATCTGGGCAAAAAACAACTGCTACAAGGTAATCGATTCTCAAGGTAAGTTCAGTGAGATTGAGTTTAAGAGGCATAAGGATGTACTTGCGGGTGATTCCAAATCTGGTCTTCCAAGTACAACAATGGGTTCTGGATCTAGAGGAGGACCCGGCGGAACTGCCCGTGGAGGCAACCGTGGTGGCGGTTCTGGTAATAGAGGTGGAGCCCGTGGCGGAAGAGGGGGTCCTGGCGGCGGCAGAGGTGGCGGTAGAGGAGGTATGCAAAATAGAAGCGATTTTGCAAGAGACGGACCAAACAAAAGTACATGGACAGGTTTGGTGCAGTATTTAAGCCAGAAAAAGCTTCTTCCAGTTGTCATCTTCGTTTTCTCCAAAAAGAGATGCGAGGATTATGTTGACACATTGCACGGAGTTAGCTTCTGTAACGCCAGAGAAAAGAGTGAGATACACATGTTTATAGACCGTGCTGTTTCCCGTTTGAAGAAAGAAGACCGAGAACTTCCTCAAATCATGAAGATCAGAGATCTTCTTAGTAGAGGTATTGCGGTGCATCACGGTGGACTTCTTCCCATCGTCAAGGAGTGTATTGAAATTTTATTTGCCAAAACATTGATCAAAGTGCTTTTTGCAACGGAAACATTCGCCATGGGTTTGAACTTGCCCACTCGTACAGTCGTGTTCTCTGAGCTCAGAAAGCACGATGGTAGAGGTTTCCGTAACTTACACCCTGGAGAATTCACACAAATGGCTGGTAGAGCTGGTAGAAGAGGATTGGATACCACCGGTACGGTCATTGTGATGTCATACAAACAGCCGCTTCTTCCAACAGATTTCAAGGAGGTTACTTTTGGAAAACCTTCGAAGCTTCTGTCGCAATTCCGGTTGACGTATAATATGATCTTGAATTTATTGCGTATTGAGGCATTACGAGTAGAAGAAATGATCAAGCATTCTTTCAGTGAAAACTCTACACAGACGCTTCTTCCTGAGCACAAGAGTAAGGTTGATGCATTAAGCCTTGAACTCGAGGGAATCAAACTTGAGGAAAACGAGAAAACGCAAAATTTTACCGAAGCATTTAATCTTCTTGAAGACTACAAAAATGTCTATACTGAGATGATGAATGAAATCCAAGCTTTGCCCTCTGCTAGACATCTCCACAGGGTCGGTAAACTCATGGTATTTGAAGATGAGGACGAAGTTGTGAGATTTGGAATCTTACTCAAAAACGATACAGCTAGCGAAAAATTCGTATTTCTTACGTTCAACCATGGCGCCGAGTACGAAGCTGCCAGCAGAGCTCTTCGGTTGCCATATATTCCATGTCGAGAGTATCTCCGCAGATCGATGCCGCCTATAGAGTATTGTAGCGATTTGAGAGTTACTAGTGTACCGTTCAACAAGGTCCAGTTTGTGAGCGTGTACGCATGTAATGTGAAACCTGGCTTGGTATTAGCAAACAAGAAAGAGGCTGTCAAAGAAGCAGAGGATCTGTTCGAAACCATCATACGCTTTCAATTTAAGCCTAAAGAATCAGAATACAAAAATTTTGTTCAATTGACACTACACGAGCTTATGAGCAAAAGAGATGAAATTCTTGAAAAGATTGAGGAAAATAGTGCGTTGAAGTCGCCTGAGTTCAAACATGTCTACGCACAATTACGTAAGCAACATGAGATTAAGACAAACATTGATTCCTTGAACTTACTTATCTCGGACGAAAACTTGGAGCTTCTTCCCGACTACAACCAAAGATTGGAGGTTTTGAAACAATTAGAGTTTATTGATGAGAACCAAACAGTTATGCTCAAGGGCCGTGTTGCGTGCGAAATCAATTCGGGCTGGGAATTGGTACTTACAGAGCTTATTTTGGATAACTTTTTAGGAGACTTTGAGCCCGAGGAGATCGTGGCACTCTTGTCTTGTTTCGTCTATGAAGGTAGAACAAAGGACGAAGAGGATCTTCCAATAACACCACGTTTAGAGAAAGGAAAACAAAAGATTCGACAAATTACTGAAAAATTACTTAATATCTACACTGAGCACCAGGTCTCTTTAACGTCAGAGGAGGAAGAGTTCTTGGAGCGCAAGAGGTTCGCGCTAGTTAATGTTGTTTACGAATGGGCTCGTGGGTTGGCATTTAATGAAATTATGCAGATCAGCGTGGAGCTGGAGGGTACAATCGTCCGTGTGATCACCCGTTTGGACGAGATTTGTCGACAGGTGAAAAATGCAGCGTTGATTGTGGGTGATTCGAAGTTACATTCGAAAATGTCGGAAGCGCAGGAACGTATTAAAAGAGATATCGTTTTCTGCGCGTCGCTCTATATATAAGTCACCAATAAATTAAAAATCTATCATCGATTCCTCCTCTACTTCCAATTTTGACTGTCCATGACGATTTTAAGAATGCCAGACGGTGATCCGTAAATCCTTTCTTGCCAAAGGTCTTCTCTGACTTTCTTCAGGCCAAACTTAACCACAAGTATCCCAAGCATTGTATAAAAACTTCCGATGCAATTTATATCGAAGTCATTCGTTCTGATTTGGTTCCTACGCTCTGGACTTTTAATCTTGGGCTTCCTCCGAAATGGAATCAAACCTATATTCAACGAGTGGCGTGCCATAAATGTTTTAACAAGCTTATCCCTATCAAGATATTGTTGAAGTGTGACCTCTAACTCATGTTGAGACAGAGCGAGGTAGTATTGGTCAGTAAAGACTAGAGAAACTGAGCAGTTGAGGTCGAAGAAACCTCGGCCAAGTTCACGAAGTCGTTCTTGAGGAATAAAAATATTGTCATAAGACTTTTGTTCACTTGACTCGTCGATTTTAAGGGCTGAAGTCCACACTTCAAGATGAGAATTACCACAGAGAATAGCGATGAGTTCAGGAAGCAGTAGTGGGAATTCATCGCCGAGAAAGCGTCGGACAACTGAAACTCGCTCTTGTAGCCTGATTTCGAAATTCGGATCAGACAGTAGGCGTTCCCACATTTGCACATACTTCTTATTGTGCATCCAAGCAAAATCACCATTGGAGGGCTGAACTCGTTTCTCTATATTCTTGTACATCGACGGAACACTCAAACTTTGTGCAACAAGGCCAGCTGGTCCATTTTCGAGCTTATGAAGATGGGCAAGGCGACAGAAATGGTCTCTACTCAGTACCATTTCTGGAGGCAGATGTAGTCGTCTGGTGAAGAATCGTAGGGTCTTCATCAGATATGAATAAATATTAGTTTATGTGGACTGAAAAGGATATATTTGCTCATCTACGCGCATATGCCTGCAAATACGCTGTAGTTGTGTTTCTGTTAGATTGATATATTAGATGATGGAGTTTCAAGAGTGGAGTATTCCAGTCACAGAAATCAAGAAAAACAAACTCAAGGGTGGTACATAGTTTCTTGACAGAAAACCCATTGATTTTTTTGGGATTTCTCAACAAGATTTTAAATTAAATAAATTACTGATCTGCTTATTTTCTGGTACATGTACCTATTTGCAGCCAGGATGAAATGCTCAACTACGACTCTAAAACAATTCAAAACTGAACATCAATTTATAGGTCATAATCCAATTTAATTTAGTCATAATTTTTTGACGGGCTCTTTTCTAAACTTATATTATTTTTATGAAGTTAGAATCAATTTAACAGAGACCCTATAACAACAGTATCTTTACAACTAATCAACTGAAGGTCAAAAAAAAAAAGATTAAATTAGAATAGAAAGACATGTATTTTAAATTATATCTTTCGTGTTACTAATTTATTGTGAGTGCTTCTAGTGAATGGCATCTCATCTCATCTCATCGCATCGCATCCCCAGATTCTACATCCTAAAAGACATCAATGTCATCCAAAACAAAGAAAAAGCCAGCTTCTACAGCTTCTCCTGCTCCAACGTCAGAGAAGAAGTTCAAAGTACCCAAAGCACTTATAGCAAGGCCCAATTCGTCAGGGAGCCTGAAAGTTGTAGTCAACCATGAGCTAGCTGAGGCCCTCGATCTTCAGAAAGGCGGCTTCGCTCTCGTCAGCAAAGACACCGGCGCAGGAAGTGCAATTGCAATTGTTGAAATTTCTGATGAAATTGATGCATGTGAAATCCTTGTCTCGAAGCCTACTCGTGAATTGACTGGCATTCTCTTAGGTGATCGATTATCCTTGGCCAAGCACAAGAGCCAGATGGATTTCGCGTCTAAGGTCTACTTGAAAGTTTTACAAACCGGAGAGAAAGAATTAACGCAGAACGATTTGAAAAAGGCCTTGACCGAAGCTGGCGTTATACATCCTGGACTCATACTTCCATGCAATGGACAAAACATACAAGTGGTCGATATCGATTCGCAAAATAAAAACAATATTCTGTCTGTGGCTTCTCAGCTTTCTCAGCTTTCTCTTTCATCCGGCCCGGACCCTTTGTTTGTTAGCCCGCCACACTTATTCATAGGAACTACAGAGATTGAACGGGTGGATACACCTTTTGATGTCTCTAAATACCCTCGTGTTCCTCGTCCCATTAGATTTGACCAAGTGGGAGGTCTTAACCATGCTATTGCACTTCTCAGGTCTACGGTAGAATTACCTCTTCATCATTCCTCATTGTTTCTGGATTTCGGAATTTCTCCGCCAAGGGGTATTCTTTTACATGGGCCTCCTGGAACAGGAAAGACGATGCTTCTTAGATGTGTGGCACATGAGTGTGATGCTCATGTTTTGACGGTCAACGGTCCTCTGATTGTCTCAAAGTATTTAGGAGAAACAGAACAGGTACTTCGAGATATGTTTGCCGAGGCCATTAAATATCAACCATCCATCCTTTTCATGGATGAAATCGACTCTTTGGCTCCTAAAAGAGGCGGTGATGATGCTATGGAGTCAGATTCTAGACTTGTGGCTACTCTTTTAACAATGATGGACGGTATGGGTGATTCAGGCCGTGTTGTGGTGGTTGGAGCAACTAATCGCCCCAATGCAATCGATCCTGCTTTAAGAAGACCCGGTCGTTTTGACCAAGAAGTCGAGGTAGGCATACCTGATGCCGAGGCTCGTAAGGATATTTTAAACAAGCAACTTGCAAGAATGAATTCATCGAAGTGTTCTCTTTCTGAAGAAGATATTCAAACCATTGCTCTGAAAACACATGGTTACGTCGGAGCTGATCTCTCGGCTCTTTGTAGAGAAGCAGTGATGAAAACTATCGCAAGAGGCCTATCTGGGGGTGAAGTTGGAACTAGCATAGCTGCCCTTGCCTCGGCAAGTGGGTTTGCTCTGCTTGATCAGTCAATTAAAGTTGAGCTTGGAGATCTTGAGGCCGCGTTGTTAGACGTGCGCCCATCAGCAATGAGGGAGATTTTCCTAGAGATGCCTAAAGTTTCATGGGATGATATCGCTGGACAACACGAGTTGAAACAAAAATTGATTGAAGTTGTTCAGTTGCCTCTTGAAGCTGCAGAGTCATTCACTAAATTTTGCATCTCTGCGCCAAAGGGAGTTCTCCTTTATGGTCCTCCAGGTTGCTCAAAGACTCTTACAGCTAAGGCATTAGCATCCGAATCAGGACTCAATTTCCTCGCCGTTAAAGGCCCTGAGATTCTCAACAAGTACGTAGGAGAGAGTGAAAGAACCATTCGAGAAATATTTCGCAAGGCACGCTCAGCAGCCCCCTCTATTATCTTTTTTGATGAGATTGATGCCATTGCCACAAGTAGAGAAGATGCGCTGACTCTGGCTTCCCAAAACGTTCTCACGTCTTTGCTTAACGAGATTGACGGTGTAGAAGAGCTCAAAGGTGTCGTCGTTGTCGCTGCAACCAACCGTCCCTCCGAGCTTGACGCTGCTCTTTTGCGCCCAGGTAGATTGGACAGACATATTTACGTCGCTCCACCAGACCAAGAAGCCAGAGAAAGTATTATTAAGAAGAGGTGTCAGAAATTTGATGTCGAAAATCTGGCAGAACTCTTCAGCTACCTCGCAGAAGCTACAGATGGTTGTTCGGGTGCCGAGGTGGCCCTTTTATGTCAGGAAGCAGGCCTTGCCGCCATAAAAGAAGACAAGAACGCCCAGAATGTTCTCCCGCGCCATTTTGAGCACGCATTGAAAGGAATATCTAGAGGTATCACTCCTGAAATGATACAATATTATGAGGAATTCGCACATAGAAGTGGCTTGTCGATGTAATTTGAAGGATGAATAAACATTAAATCTTCCTACTTTAAATCATTAGTAAATTAAATTACTTCTACACAGTACTCAAGTTTGCTTGCATCCCTCTTCGAGTTCTTTCTCAAGATTTTGAGGCAAATCTTTTGAGTTGAAGTCCAAATTGTCAAGACCGCCCATATCACCGAAACCAGGGAAATCTTTCTCATCACCGACTAGATCAGATGGCGGATTACCAAGCTCTTGAAGGGACTCTAGCAATGTATTAATATTCTCTCTATGTTCCGAATTGTCATTATCGTATTTTGAGCCTTCGAAAACAGCCAAGATTTCGTTTGTGATTTCATACTGTTTGGTATAACGAGCATGATCATCGGCAGAGAGTTTGCCTTCTTGTTCCTTAAGGTATTGGGGGAACTTCGTATTGAGATCCTTGATTGGATCGTATAGAACATCCTTTGAGGATAATTGCTCAAGCATGTCGGTCAAAAGTTTAGACATATCGACATCGCCCTCTTTGCCAGCACCGAGACCAGCTAAAAGCTCCGTGAGCATGTCTTCTGGGTTTCCAGAGGATGGGTCGTTCTTCAACTGTTCATCAATATTCTGACCCGACTTTTTAAGTCTTTCCATAGTCTCTTTCATTACTGAATCAAATTGCTCTGGATTTTGAGTTTTCATTGCATCCTTCGCATGCACTTCTTCGAACTGCTTTACCAACTCCTCAAATTGGGTTTTTGCTTGAGGATCCTCGATATTGAGATCCTTGATGAGGCTTTCAATATCGTGTGTGATTTCACTATTGAGCAGGGCCGGCACTTCCTTATTAGGTGGAATAGCCTCAGAGCCTGGAGGTTTACTCAACACCTGTTCGTTGAACTCATCCAACAAGTCATCCAAGTCGTCATCTGAGTCTTGAGCGGGTTTGGTATCTTTTGGCGGAGATTGAGATTCAAATTCTTTATTTTCAGACATTCTATCGATCTAGGAAGAAAATTTGACGCAGGGAAAGTTCAAATAAATATGGTATGAGAGAACCTTTGACTTGACAGATCACAAGAATCGATATTTGTGGGGGAAGTTGCATATGTCTGGGGGAACCGAGCTGGATGAAACTTTCATGCATACAATAATAGAATTACCATGAAAAACAGGAGACTTAATTTCATGAAAGTTTTTTGAAATTGAGATTTTTTAATATTTTTTTGAAGTAGTTCGTAATTCTAATTGATAATTCTTCAATTTGACTCTTTTTGGTGGCTGTCTTTCTGTTTGCGGGGATGGCTGCAAAATACCGATTTTGCAATTGCAACGACGGTAGAAGGACTGCAATTACAAAGATCGTATTAATGTCAATTACAAAAAATCCTCTAAAATTCTATATCTTTCAAATTTAAGAATAAATAAGCGATAACTTACTGGCAAATGTTCGCTGGTCGATGATACTGTCAGGCTTTATCCAGTGAGTTAATCGAATATGAGCCTTTAAATACCTCCTCACTTTTAGACTTTTCCAAAAAGAAAAAAAAAGAAGAAGGAAGAAAACAAATAAAAGAAGGAAAGAAAGAAAGAAGAAAACGAATTTTGTAGACTGCTGCAACATTCCACTACAAAGTTACACTCTCAGACGCTGTAGGCTACTAGCTCACATACCAGAATAACGGTCCCCTTCACTTCGGTCAAATCATACCAAAATTTCTCTATAAACCATAAATTTTGTTTCACTCGTTCTCACCGCTCATAAACTACTTTCCAGAGTTTCAAAATTCGTATTCATGAGTATTTCAAGTTTTTTATAGCAGCCCCCTAAATTTCTGCCTTAGGACTGGCCGCGCCCTAATCTGCACCAAGAGACAAATTTTTTCGCGCCAGATTGGGTCCACTCTGACCCACCGCGGACCCATATTAAAGCCACTCGCCCCAGCTTCTGGCGCCTACTCCCTCCACCTCAGCGCCACACTCAATTGATAGTGATCACATACCTCCTTCCATAAACATAACTTGAAACAAGTCAAAATGTCCCTCTGTAAGACTCGTTTACAAGAGGAAAGAAAACAATGGAGAAAAGACCATCCCTTTGGTTTCTATGCTAGACCTCGTAAAACCGCAGATGGAACCTTGGATTTGACTCGTTGGGATGCTGGTATCCCAGGTAAGACAAACTCGCTCTGGTCTGACGCCACTTATCCTGTCAGTATTACTTTCCCTGAAGAATATCCTTCAAAGCCTCCGAAAGTTATGTTTCCTGCTGGATTCTGGCACCCCAATGTTTACCCTAGTGGAACCGTTTGTCTCTCCATTCTTAACGAGTCTCAAGACTGGAGACCTGCTATCACTTTAAAACAAATTGTTTTGGGTATTCAAGAACTCCTCACCAATCCAAACCCAGATTCACCCGCTCAAGAGCCCGCTTGGAAGGCTTTCAGTAAGGATAGAGAAACTTACGAGAAGAAGGTGACAGAGCAAGCTAAGAAGTATGCTAACGCCACATAGGTTCTCCAGCGTTAAAAAAAACTGACATAATCTTGTTTATTTTGCGGTTTGATTTGTATTATACTCTCTCTTCTTTCCATTCTCTTCCCGAAAACGCTCAATTGAACGGATGTAATATTCTAGATGATCACTGACTATTGTGATCACATTTCGGATTCAAATTACTATCGTTAAGTCATTACCTCCGATCATTTGTGAACTTAACTTAAATCAGCAGTCATATATGCGTTAATGATGATGTAATTTATGTATTTCACTTGTAGTTCCTTTACGGCATATATAAAATTAAGGTACGTCAATTACATTTTCATAGAAACATCATATTCGTTAAACCTATACGCCAGATTGAAGACTATTTCTGATTAAGTCTCTACTATTAGAGGCACCAGAAGCCAGCTCACCAAGCTGAGATGTACCCTTCTCTTTGTAGGTACTCACAGCTGGAATATCGGCTTTCATACGGGAAACGAGTGTCAGGTATGCGCGAGGCTCTAACCTGATGAGTGTATGCAAAGGAATAGACATCCATGGACTTTCTTCTTGAGGCACATTCATGAAATAGGCATATAAACAACGTAAGACGGCTTGATGGGTGATGATCAAAATATTTTCCTGTCTTTCCAACTCCATGATGATTGGTTCTAGTCTGATGACTATATCTCTGTAAGACTCGCCTCCTCTGTATCTGTACTCGTATTTGTTATCATCTCTTGCCTTGAAATCTTCAGGGAACTGTTGCTCAATTTCTTCGTAAGTCATACCGTCACATTCACCTGCATCCAACTCGTCTAAAGCCTTCCACTCTAGTTTCTTTTGGTAAGGCAAAAACGAAGCAGTTTGCTGTGTACGCTTCAAAGTAGACGTCCATACCGTGAGATTGATATGTTCATTTCCTTCTCCAAGAGACTTTAATACAATCTCAGGAAGTTTCTTTGCGTATCTCCAGCCTCGTTCGGACAAGTTGGAGTCACCACCAATTTGACCAGTCAAGTTATATTCAGACTCTCCGTGTCTCAGTAACCAGATACTTCTGGGTTTAATATGTAAGTTCATGACGTAATAAACAATTCTGGATTCCAAGTAGCTTTCAATACGGTTGACGATGATTTGAGAACCAACATTGACCAATTTGATGAATGTCAAGTCATTATCATCTTCGACACTAAGCGTTTCGTAGTTACGCTCATAGTGGCTTATTCTGTTTAAGAAATCATGCGTGGCGACGCCAGGGTCAACATCAATGTAGTCTGGAGAAGTTGTTTTGACATCTGCGATGTTTTGCAAGATCAAGTCCTGGTCATCACACCAACTCTCCAAGAAAATAGGTTCAATTAAGTTTTCACGACACAACTTTAAAAGATCGGCTCTTCTTTGCTTTGTCAGGTTGGTTGCATCAATTATTCCAACTACACCGTTTTCTTCTGCAAACCAGCGCATCATTTCCTGAGTAGCCAAGTTCACAGCCTCTACACGAACATTCCAACCATCTTGATTATCAGGATTGAAGAATTCAGCAGTAATAGCTTTTTCTCCAGCAAGTTGACGTCTGTAAGTTCCTACATTGAAACATTTAGCCTTAATGGAAAGCCACAGGAGGTAGCGAACGATTTTCTGTGCAATCAAAGACTTTCCTCGGGCAGGCAAGCCAACCATAATAACACAGATCCGAACATTCTCAACATGAGATACGGAATAGACAGGCATTGTGAGATGTTAATTTATAGGTTGTGATGATTTAATTAGCTTGTTTCGGTGATTTGTAAGTGATTTAGTGGACTCGTCAAGGTGAGATTAGTTCAAGGATGAGCCAGGGAATAGACAGATAGAGACAGATAGAGGTAGACTAAATGCCAGCCGAGAAATAAGAGTTGGCTTCAAAGTCTATTACAATTATCTTGGATTAAGAGATGAAGAGTAAATGATGAGTTTTTTGTGTGTAGTTGGTATGTGGAAATTGAGAAATCCAATGTATGCCCACTTCAAGTTGCAGGATCTCAACCCCGGATTTTAAGCGGGTCAGTTTCTAGCCATTGGTCAGGCCTTCCACATATCCGGTTCCGTAAAATGAAAATTTGAGATAGTTCAAGTTTTTTGGCTAAAAAATCAGTCATTAAATTTGGTGAATTACTTCTAACAATTTTTCGGGGACCAATTTTCTCGTTTTCAAATGGTCTTGAACCTTTACTGTTGTCAAGGTAGGCTCGATTGAAATTTCCTTCCACTGAATATTATTTACACCGAATTTTTTATTATCCTGGTTTTTCTTTTATTGTTATTTCCTTCCGTGTAGTTTCTTCTAGTGCTTTTTTCAGCATAAGAATGTGAATTTTTTTGGTTAAATGCCTTATTAACATTCATCCGTCAAATCAAACTTTAGAAACAATGAATACATCAAAAAAAGAAAATATAAAAAAAGAAACATAAAAACGTTTAATACTTTGTTTTTTTGCCTCAAATACTCACATTTTCTAATGTGTGATATCAAATAACATGCTCTATCGTTTCCCCAGACCTATACCCCCCTATCTTATCTTTTTTTTCACTCTAAACAATCTTCTCTCATACTCACAAGATGAAGAAGTTTCTTGGAAAACCAAAAGACCATAACGACCAGGTATGGGAAATGAGCTCAAACCAATCAACACATTCCAACGCCATGAGCTGCTCCCCTTCCTCTGAAAATAACTCGTTGCATGACCTTCAGCCCATTTTCGGTAAAGGTGCAAAGGGCCAGTTCACCAACGACCTCAGCTTGAATTTAAATCCGTGTATCACAAATGAAGTATCTCTGTTTACTGATAATTCGACTAGACCGGGAAAATCCCTTTTTTCAAGTGAGTTTTCGGGCTCCACTAAACAGTCCTCGTATAACAGTATCCCTTCAAATAGACAGAAGAGAAACAACATAAGAGACTCCGATTACGGCCAGCGACTTGAAATTCTAGAAATCACCGAGGATATAAGAGAAGATCTCAATCAAGACCCTCAAGAGTTGCTTGCTGACCGTCTTCATGTTCTTTGGCAAGACATGTCTTTTGTATTGAGTCAACACAGAACATCTATAATCAACTTATCAACGACTGCGATCAATGTCATTCAAGGACTAAAAGATTTTGTTTCCTTTGTTGAGGGTCTCGTTACAACCTTGCCTTGGGGATTTTCAGCTTATGACAACGATGACGTTCGTAAGATCTTGAAAATTTTCCTTCACATGTATGACAACCTACTTCAAGATGAAGCTTTTATCAAACTTAAGCTTATGCTTTGTAAAGCTTTTAACGATTTTAACTCTTCTTTGAAAAGTTTGTCTCGTGCTATCTCTGGACATGCACCTAATTCAATGTTGAAGCCTGTTAATTTTGCCATTGGAGTTAATGACGGAAAACCTCTAGCAAACCAAGACACGATTTCTCGTATTGTCAATAAAATTGCATCTTCTTCTTCTGGACTAAATGAGCAGAATGGTTCTTTCATCGCTCCTATTGCTCGTGGTATTAGCAAGGACATGAACGTCTTGTGTTTGTATTTCGGATATCCATCATTATCTGATAACCACCAACAGATTATTCACAGTATTGAAGAGTTGTATGAAGACATTCACGTTCTTATTGCCAAGAATCGTATCGAGGTTGCATCTTTGGCCGCTACACCTAATCAATCACAGCCACACTTTACTCCAGATAGTCGCTCATTCGTTAACAAATTCAAATTACCATTCAGAGTTCCAACAGACCCAAAAAGACCTCCAATGTCTCTTTCGATTTCTGTAGAATCTTCCGCCAGAATCTCTGGCACAATGGGTGGCTTTATCTATCCTAAGATCGACATTGAAGAACAGCCAGAGTTAAGTTCATATGCCAACCTGAAGTTTGCAATCTCTTGTGGCCATGTCTGTTTGGATAAGCGGGAGGATTCAACTGATTACCCTTTTATTTCATCCCCGCTGTCAGTGGTGATTGGTCTCTACAAGAACGCTTTAATGAGAGAATACCAAAAGTCTAGTACCAACAGAGTTAATAGCGACATTGAGTCCAAGGCTGCTTACGGCTCTATTTTACAGCAACTAGATGAAATGTTCCCTCAGAAGCGTGTTAAGATTTACGACTCTAAAACAAAGCGCGAACAGGTGGAAGTAAAAAACTTCCCCAAGCACAGATTTGGACAAATTATATGGGGCGAGAGAACGCTTATACAGGCTAGCAATGCCAAAAATGGCAAGGATATGGCAGACAAACGTCTTAGTGATCTTGCTATCATCAAAGTCAATAAGAGTCTTGAGTGTGAACAAAACTTCCTCGGAGATGACATTCCCTTCAATGAATACGACCCCTCCTTAATGTTTGAAAACTTATACGTCAGAGAAGTCGTTGACCTCAGGCGTCATGCCAAGGAACGCCCCCTTGACTTTGTAAATGAGGTGGACTCGTCTGTTTCCACGCATGAAACCGAGGACCGCTGTATTAACGGATTGCCTGTGTTTAAATATGGATCCACTACCAAGTTTACAAAAGGTAACCTTAATGGCATAAAGTTGGTCTACTGGTTAGATGGAGCCATTCATTCCTCTGAATTTGTAGTAAATTCTATTGAAAACACAACTGCTTTTGCTGCTGGCGGCGACAGTGGTTCTTGGATTCTTAGTAAACTCGAGGATGTGAAAAACGTAGCTGGAGCCAAGGGTTTGGGTGTAGTTGGAATGCTTCATTCTCACGACGGTGAGAACCGTCAATTTGGTCTTTTCACGCCAATGACAGAGATTCTCAGTAGACTTGAACAAGTCACAAACATTAAATGGGGTGTTGTCGGTGTCCAAGAAAAGGATCTTGACACCACAGTCCTAGACACTACCGAGCCATCTGATTTTTTGAGTGATTCCGAGGTGAGCACTTACGAAAGCGGAGTAGAGGAGCAAGGTGATGATTCGGATATAGAGTAGATAAAAAAAGGTATATCGGTTCAAGTTTCCTTTTTTTGGATTGCTTTACTTACAGTTAGAAATAATTTTTTGTTTTTGTGATTGTGATGTAAATACGTATGTGGTTGACTTATTGTCTTTCGGAACGTTTATAGTCAATGAATCTCCCAAGGTTCATCCATACTTCCTCCGCACGCAACTTAAGTTCTGTGCTCCGTTTTTTATCAATCGTTTTGTAAAATGCTTTCATCACTGGCTCTAATTGCTCGAGTCTCTGTAAATAATTTCTCTTGACGAAGATTGGTTCGTCGTAGGAATATTCAGCATCTCCGAATATATCGTACATAAGGTTTAAGCATTCAACAGGAATCTCAAGACCCTTTGTGTCTTTCATGTTGTTCTTATCATCGACGAAATGAGAAATCAAAGAGAACAAGAACTCCGAAACTTCAGCGGTGATATCAACGTTGTCGATGACTTGTGCAACGCTTCCCAAAAATCCAACCGCAGACAAGAGGAACTCGAAAGTTAAATGCTGATCTTCCTCACTTGCTTGAATATTGGCAGTGATATCTGAACAGCGCTTCAATAACGAATTTACGTTATCAAGCGAGATCTTGTTCTTCACCTCAGGACCAACGGCTTTGGTCATAGCCCAAAATATACTCAAAGAAGTCTTTTGCAATTCCAAAGATTCAGTGTTTGAGGACATTTCGACCTCCAGCCACAACTCAGGAATACGGTTGAACCATTCTACTGGAATAGAGGTTGCCGATAAAAACAACCATGACATGTTGTTGAAGGCAACTAACAACTTTGCTGTTAATTGCAAAATTTGCTCGTTTTCACGATCAAATTTTAGAAGATGCATACACGATGTGTACGCTTGAATTAGAAGCACCGATGTTATGTTATCATCTAGAGTTACTGGCTCGGAAGGATTTTGATCATTGACCGCCAAAAGTTCGCAAATAGACGTAAGTAAGTCTACAGAAATCTCTATTGCTTGTAAGTCTGACTTTGCACGCGTCTTTTCTTCTGATTGGCCTCCAAATGGAACATCAATATCCTGAGGCTTTTCTTCTTCTGCGTTAGCCTTTTTAAGAGGCTGTTCAGCATTATCCGTGGAAGATAACTTGGCTTTTATGTCATTGAGATCGACATTAGTTATAATCGAAAACAAGTTTTGTAAAGTTTTTGCGCAAGCATCGCTTTTGTTGGTGGCATAGTCGCCTTGGACCTCCATGAAGTGAAAACGTAAACCTTCAACATATATCTTTCCTATAGTATTAGTCTTTTGGGAGGGCAGGTTTACTGCTTCTGCGACCTTATTAAGATCAAATGACTCCATTTTTGCGAGTGTCTTGACAAATTCCGCTGAGTCTGATGAAAACTCATAGAGGAAGTCAAGGGACGAGTTAAGTAGCTTCACTGAACGAAGTTTGGTACAATTCCAATTGATGATGTCCAATGTGAGACTTACTACAGGCTCAATTTTGCTATATATGTTTTCGTACAAATCCTGGGAGCAACTGGCGATCAGTACGATTAAAGAGAGAATGTTCTCTACGAAGTCATAAAACATATACAACCTTTTTTGATCCAACTTTTTGTCGGCAGCGAGAAACTGCAAAGTAGATTGTATTTTAGCTAAAGCGGTTTCAATAGAGGTCCAAATGTTTGATCTCCACAAATATTTAGCAACCTCATAGCCTTCTTCGATTGTGAGGTTCCTCAATAGACCAAAAGATTCAACAACAAGCTCGTCATTGGAATCATTGAGGGTCTGCTCCATGATTACCAGAATCAAACGCTCTTTAAGTAGTAGTTTCCGCAATCTGCTGTCCTCAGACAACACAGTGATGGCATTTAAAGCCACAGATCTGTCATTTGGAGCAGATGAGGAGAGTTGTGCAATCAAGGGAACAATCTTGTTTTGACGAGTAGTTTCATCTTTAATATCTTGCTTGGATGAGTTTTCGCCATTTTTACGGGCCACTGGATTAATTCTTCCCCTTTGATTTCTTCTTCCTTTCTTTAATTTACCCATGTTTGGTTCCTAATGAAGAGTGATGGCTTACTGTATGTAGCCTGCGATGGGGGAGATGAGATACTCTTTATCCACTCAGAAATACTACACAAATTCAAGAACAAATTCTTTTTTTTTTCACATTTAAATATATTTCTGAATCCAATTCATTGATTTTATGTACATAGTGATTCTTCTACCTAAGCTAATTTGTGTTACCACCATCATTTTGATTATTCTGGTTGGCTGATGGGGTCTGATTGGCATCCTTGAATTCCTCCCGATCAGGATGAAGAAATTTTCTGACATTCAGTTTGATTTCATCAACAGTAGGAGCTGGTTCAACTTTTAAAACCGAAGGGTCAAGATCGGTTCGAAGGTTACCATCTTTCTTCAATTGTTCTCTGGTTGTCAATACATGTCCCATTCGTGATGTGACGACTATACATACATGATAAGAGGCTTCCAGAACTTCAATCCGGCGTACCAACTTAAAGCACCAACGGCGATGAATGCAAGTGCTTTTGTTCCTTTTCCGGACATTATACAATTAGGTTCAACGGCGCTATCCTATCGCTACCTTAGTCGCTACCCTAGTCGCAATACTCAGGGCCCAGTTGATAGTAGGATTTGTGGGGAGTAATAAGAAGCGGAGAAATAAATATTAGAAAATACTTCATTCTTTTTGTTCTCTTTTTTTCATTGGAAATTGCAAATTGATTTGATTTCTGCAATTGTGGCGGGCTCTTGGTCTCCTTGACTGTCTAATTTCCAACTATCACATAGTCACCATTGGTGATAAGGTGAATTTAATAATGTAACAAGTTGAAAAATCCAGTTATTTAATTCAAACCAATTGATAGAATATTTTTATACTTATGCTAACCATCATTTGGTCCGTACTGAAGTAGCAAGACCAATCATATTCCTATTAATATTACATACAAAGCTCCTATAGCCTGTTTAAATAGTTTAAAGAGCTTCTATTTAAAAGGTTTTCGAATTAATAGTTGCTTTTTGCAATCTCTCCACTCATTAACTCAACTTCACCAAACCCTTAACAATGACTCCAGAACATTGAAAATCAACAGAGTTTCCAATCATTTTCAACTCAATTTAACTGAAATTCAAATATCAACTTCAACGATTGAAAAATTATTAAACCCAAACTTCGTACCTACTACGTTCAATTTTATAAAGCCCTGAAAACTATGAAGGGTCGTGTCGGCACCAGCTTACTATAAAAAGAGCCTCGTCTCCACGTCCATTTTAACTTCTTCAATCAAAAAGTAAACGGGAATATTTGCCACGACGAGAAGATGTAAATTGTCAAGTCTTCAACGTTGCCATATATATAATATATCTCATTCCCCAGAGAAGTTTTTCACCCAATAGGAAGTTCGGGATCCGATGGGTCTCTTCAGTGAGGCGATGGATCTTGAATGTCGATATTTTATGGGTAACATCACAATAGGTTTCACTTTTATTATATTTTTTTCTTTTAATGACTTTGAGAATTTTTTGTTCGTATTGTCTTTGTGAGTTAGTTCCTTTCTAAGGATTGGCTTATACCTGTCAGCGATGGATGTGTGTGAGATTCTGTGTTACAAGAATCAATGTAGACCTTGATGCATCATATGAATCTCAAGATGCCAAAAGCTTGAGTACCTTTTCTACAAATTGACTCTACATTCATCTCACAGCTATGTGAAAATGGCAAATAATTAACACTAATCTTGTATTTATACACAGAGAGAAAGATGCTTAACGGTACTTGTGGAAACCAATGTCAGAGGCTCTCTCTCTGAAACATTGACGGCAGATGTCCAAACCGTACTTTCTGATCAAACCAGAGTGAGAAGAACAAACTCTACACTTTCTAGAACCCTTACCGTAGTGTCTTGGGTGGGAGAACCAAACGTTTTCGTGAGCCATGCTGGATGTTAGTAAAATGTTGCTGTTGGGATACAGAGCGGTTCCAATGAAGCTGAAATATGATAAAGTGTGATCTTCTTATTCCTTATTGCCATCAACACCTTTGTTGATGAGAGCTAATGTGATTTACTGTATTGTCACCTGTTGGAAAACTTCACAGTTACAGTCTCTCAGGAGTATGAACTAGACCTGGCATGTGTACTCTAATTACCAAATGGTATCAAATGAAGGGGACAAGATGCTCTAATAAGATTGATCCTGTGCTGAGATTGATGCTTTGCTAGGAAATTATGCTTTGCTAGGATCTTCTCCACTGCTCGAGGTTTAGGTACTCTTATGTTAAGTCTGGTGGATCATCATGTCAAGGGAACACGTATATCATATAACTCGCTGGTGGCACCGCATATATCGCCCCAAGTAAAATATTCGGAGGTAACTTCGGTGAACATACATTAATTTCTCGACTTGTGTGTAGTTGGGAAAAGTGGATGTTGAAGAATTCCTTATACTATGGAGTGCGGTAGGAAAATTTTGTGGGTGTGCAGACGGGAAGGCGCGATTGATCACGTGCTTAGAAAAATCGTTAACTATGGGGTGCACTAGGGCTTGTGCCCTCATCTCCACTGCGATGAGCGCGACATTAACCACACACACAAAAGCCTAATAAGGAAATCATCTTGAATTATCCCTAATCAAATATTGATAAATGGCTGGCGGTCATTCCCACAGAGCCACTTTGGGCAAGAGTCATAAGCCTTTCAAATCCAAACATGCCACCAAGGGTCAATTGAAAAATCAGTACAAGGGAAAGGTTGAGAAGTCCACCACAACAAACAAGGCCGGTAGAGTATCTAGCAAGCTTGAGAGAAAAAACACCGCTAAACAATTAAAATCAAAGAAAATCGCTGAATCTAGACAGATCCGTAAGGTCTTCGAAGGGTCTGGCGCCGCTGAAAAGATCATATCGGTGATATCGCTTACCCAAGACATTAAAGCATCCACCATCCTCAAGCAATTGGTTGAGTCTTTAAACGAACAAGACGATGACCCTTCATTTGAGTTCCAATCACCCTTAGTTGCAACTCTTAGACTCGACAGATTCAAGTGTGATACAAAGTTCATTTTACCAAATGAAACCGACTTGATATCAATCCTTGACGCTGCTAAAGTCTCTGACTACGTGATCCTTGGGTTTTCTGCTGCCCTGGAAGTTAGTCAAGATTATGGAGAGCAAATTCTTCGTGCCATAATCGCTCAAGGTATTGCCACTCCTATTGGTGTTATCCCTAACCTCGTTTCCGAGTTTCCTAAGAAGAATCTTCAAGCTGACATTAGACAATCTCTTGACTCCTACTTTAATCACTTCTTCCCTGCCGATGATAAACTTTATGCCTTGGAAAACAAAAACGAAGCTGTGAACTGTCTCCGGAACATTTCTCAAAAGTTGCCAAAGTCAGTTAACTGGAGAGACTCCAGAGGGTACATGGTTGCGAACGAGGCATCATGGCACTCAGTCGATGGAGACAACAATGGGTTCATTGTTGTGGAAGGTATCGCCCGTGGAGCTGGTTTCAATACTGATCGTTTGGTTCACATTAATGGTCATGGTGACTTCCAATTAGAGCGTATTGAGCAAATACCAAGACACAAAAATGACGAAGCTCACTCTTTTTCGCCTACAGATGCCCAGGACAACTTAGAAGAGTTAAACTCGGAAGAGTTAGAAATGGTAGACGATTACGGTAATTGGGAAGAGGACTACAATAACATGGGCGTCCAAATGGAAGGCAAAACATATTTCAATGATAAAATCGAGGCAGGTCCACGTAAGTATAAGGCTCCTAAAGGAACATCCGAATATCAAAGCAAATGGCTTCTCGATGATGTCCTTGAGGGAGTTTCAGACGTCGAGGAAGATGATGGCGACGATGCGTTCATGGGCCAAGACGATGAAGCGATGGATGAGGACATGGAAGGCAATGCCGCCACTAACACTGAGTATGAGCCCACCGAAGCTGGTGATTTACAGTCGGAGATGTTTGTGGAGCTTTCCCCTGAAGAGGAGGAGGAACAACTCAGACAATTCAGACAATTGGAAAAGGAAGATCGCGAGTTCCCTGACGAACTCGAATTGGCTCCAACCGAGATTGCAAGGGAGCGTTTCAGAGAATACAGAGGTGTCAAATCTCTTGGAACCTGTGACTGGGACTGGGACGAGGAACACAGCGAAAAGCCAAGCGTCTACGACCGTTTGTTGCGCATCAATAACTTTAAAGCCACTAGAAACAAATTGCTCAAGGACGCTTCTAGGCACGCACAAGTTGTTATCGGTACTAGAATCAGAGTCTACATCAGAGCACCAAAGTACATTTTGAATACTGTCGATGTGGTCCACTCTCCTTTTGTCATTTACTCCTTGTTGGAGCACGAGCATAAGCTTGCAGTAGCAAACTTTTCTTTCCAAACTTGGGAAGATTACGAGAAGCCAGTTCCATCCGGTGAAGCTCTCATTGTCCAATATGGATTCCGTAGACAAGTCATTACTCCTGCTTTCAACCAGGCCTCTAATAGTCTGAATAATGTTCACAAGCACGAGCGTTTTGCCCACGCTGGAGATCTTTGCATTGCCACAGCCATTGCTCCTCCAATGTTTTACAATGCGCCAGCCATTTTCTTCTCCCAAAAACCAGATGGCTCCTTGGAAATCGTTGGCCAAGGTACATTCTTGAATTGTGACCACACAAGGGTAATGGCTGAACGTGCAGTCTTGACAGGCCACGCCGTTAAAATTCACAAGCGTCTTATCACCATCAGATACATGTTCTTCAACCCAGAGGACATTAACTGGTTTAAGGCCGTACCATTGTTCACCAAGACGGGTAGAACTGGTTTCATTAAGGAGAGTTTGGGTACACATGGCTACTTCAAGGCCACTTTTGATGGCCGTCTAAGTCAACAAGATGTCATTGGAATGGCTCTCTATAAGAGAATCTGGCCTGAGGGCTCGCTGCTTTGGACAAGATAAAGCTTTTTTTATGTATTACTAACGACTTTTAATTGCATGTATAATAGAGATTCAAAATTTATGTAAGACTGAAAGGTCAAAGAGAAAAGCCAGGTTTGAACCTAAAATACCGCCAGATTCCACTTGTAAAATCGACTAGAAATTTGAAAAAATTGAAATTACCAAAACTAATCAGAGTTTTCTCGGCCAAACGTTACTTACTAATGAAAATACCTGTTATCATATTCTGAAACTGATCTAGTCACGGGATTACCACATTAATGTTTCAGAATTTGTCTGCAGTACGATTAAGATACAATTTAGGGATCATTTGTGACATTACCCAACTTAATACTTTCAAAGCAGAAGAACTTAAAAGAAACAAAGCATTATGAAGTACCAAAAAGCAAAATTTAAGAAACAAAGGTTTCAGGTTATGGCTCATGAGCCCAGTATTCCCAATTTAAAGATTTTCGATGAGTTTGATATCCTCAAAAGCTACGAGGTTTACGAACTGGTCGTCAATCTTATGTTTGATGCCGCAGGAAATCAAGTAGAGTCAAAAGAGATCGAGGAGATTTCTGAGTCATGCCGCGATATCCAAAAGAAAATGCTTGATGGCATGAATCTGCTTCGCTTGGGATTGCAAGGCGGCTTGGCTAAGTCAGAGAGGCTGATACAACTGACCAGTGACTATTGGTCGAAAAAGACCAAGGAATTTAGGGCCGCAAGCGAGAAAAGGCTTAGCGCCGAAGCTTCAAATATCAAAAAATGAGTTTTGTCTCCTCTAATGTGGGTTTGCTACATATTCTACTTCAATGCATTATTTGCATATCGGGAAATATAGTAGGAGCGGCCCTCGAGTGAATTAAAATTAATTATTAGTATAATAAATTGATATTTTCTTCTTCTCGATTTAATTTTTTTTGTATTTATATAATTTTCATTCCTTGATTTGTCTTAATTGCTCTTATCGGCCTATATACAACTAGGAGGTGAGATCCTCATAATTAAAATTCTACGTCATGTCCTTTTTGCCACACGGATCCGACCCAAGCACCGCCGCTTTTACATGTAATACATGTGGTATCCGCTTCTCTGCTGCTGAGTTCCAGCGAAAGCACATGAAGACTGATTGGCATAAGTACAATCTCAAGAGAAGAGTTGCTGAGTTGCCATCGATTCCCTCTGAGGTCTTCGCTGAGAAAGTACTTCAATTGCAGCACCAAAGAGAACAAATTTTAGAAAATGAAGACGAGCTTGGCTTTTATGTTCATCACAGAAAGCGTCCTGGAAGAGGAGAACGTCAACTTACGAAGAAAGAGAAGAGGCAAATGGCCAAAAGACTGATGCAGAAGGTCAAAGTCGTCGCCGGTAGCAAGAATAATGAACATTACGAAGATGAAATCGAGGGCAACGAAGAGGATAATGATCATTTTGAAGAAACTGGACAAGATCATGATCAAGATGTTGATTCGAACCGGTTAGAAAAGGTATTACTCACTAGATGTCAAAGCCCCACTACATCTGTGGTTTCCGAGTTCTCTGAGTTTTCCTTGGGTGATTCCATGCATTTATCAGAAGGTGAGTCCAATTTCGAGACCGGTTCTGAAGTTCATTATTCAGATACAACTCATAGTGACTGGGACAGTCTTCGAAGCAGTGAGGACGATGACGGTGACGATGAATCCGAGGACGATTCAGATGATGAAATTGTCGATGTCCTTCCGAACTACTTTTGCTTCTATTGTGGCGAAAACAACCACGAGTTGGAGCGAAACATTAGACACATGTCAAGTCATCATGGTCTCTACATACCAGAACGCTCTTATCTCGTGGATTTAGAGGGCTTGTTAACGTATTTGAACGAAGTTATATCAATTGATCACGAATGTCTCACTTGTGGTTACACTGGTATGGATCTAGAATCCATTAGGAAGCATTGTCGTTCTAAGGGCCACTGTCGAATCCCATACGAGAATCCCCAAGAAAGAGATGCGATTTCAGAGTTTTATGATTTTATAAACGAAGAGGTCATCATACCAAGATTGAAGAAGTCGAAGAAAGCAAAGACTGTTTCCTTCGCTGAACCTTCTATTGCAGCTGAGGATGAGCTAAGCGAAGAAGATTATGATGGGGTCGACTCTCTCTCATCTACAGTCGAGACAACATTGATTCTTCCTTCCGGATCAAAAGTTGGCCACAGATCAATGATAAGATATTATCGCCAAAACTTGCCTGGTCCTCGCCAGGCTCCTGAGGCCACTAAGACTGTGGCACTTGCTGACCGACGCTTCGCTCCCGGAATTACATCCGTTCAAATCAGTAAGCAACAGCGAGAAGTTAACAAATTGGAATTAAAGGCAAGAAATTTCCACGAACGCAGAACTAAGCCCGCTAGAGTTAACTTCCAAAAACACTTTAGAGATGAGATGCTCGGGCCCATGTGAGTCTCATATCACGACTAATGAATGCATAGCTTATTTTTGTACGGACATATTGCAAGTTTTTCATTTTTAATCGATTTTCATTTTATTTCAGGATTTAGGTGCTGCATTTGCGCTGACATGTCTTATAATTTGCAGCCATCGGTGTATGTCTTGCATATAGATCAAGGGTTTTGGCAATTTTCTGCACGCCGCTTATCTTCAAACTATGTAACTCTATATCAAAATAGCCTTAAACAACTTAATAATTTTCCGGTAAATGATAAAAGTTTGAATAAGACTGTGATTTAAGCATTTTGATTTTTTCAATTTTTTCGTTTTTTTTTTTTTCTTCTTATTTGCTGGTTGCCATAGTCCCTCCCCATCTTCAGCCACTTCAACTCCAGAAAACCAGCTTCTTGCCCTCCAAAGTCGCAGCAAATACACTAATAAGAGCCAAAGTTGTCGTGTAATGGTCGTCGAAACTCACCTTTACGACGTGCTAATGGTCTCTGTGGTGGCGACTTCAGAGGAAATATCTCGCTCATACAAGAAGTTGGCTCTTAAGTACCATCCAGATAAAACTAACCATGACCCGGATCTTACAGAAAAATTTAAAGCCATAACGAATGCATACGAAGTTCTTCGAGATATCAACCGTCGTCAGATATATGACATGCACGGACAAGAAGGTTTAGAGGGTTCAGCGCTGGTCGTGAGCCCAGAAGACAATCCACTCCGAAGTCCGCCTCATCATCCCCCTCCGCCAAAACACCATCCAGATGATTATGGATACAAAAGCTCAACTACTTATACGCTGTTTATAGTCGACCCAGATCCTAGTTACGGTGGAGATGTCCCATTTCTTAACCCTTTTGGTCATTCGGGGTTTTCGGACTTCCATGGTCACCTGTATTCTTACAATGACACACCGCATTCAATGAATGAGTCTTATCCGTATAATTTTAGAGACGATTACCAAAGCGCTCCTGCCCCTCGTCAACCTGACGATCCTCTACAAAAGCGGAGCGCTGATATTCTTCATACTTTGCAGGTCACATTGGCAGATATGTACTTTGGAAAGACCGTGAAATTTCTGCTTCCAAAAATGAAGAAGTGCCTTCATTGTGATGGGAAAGGTTGCATGCATCCAGAGGTTTGCCTTCGATGCGAGGGAAGTGGACAGATATATGTCACCATGGGAGACCCTCACACAAGCTTACAGGAAATTTGCGTTTGTGGAGAATGTAAAGGTAGAGGTATTGCATATGATCCTTACGATATTTGCCAAAGGTGCCACAATGGCTATCTTGAGGATAAGGAGTATTTGAAAGTGTACATTCTACCCGGATCAAAACATGGAGATCAGTTCATCTTGGGCGGAAAGGGTGATGAAGGCCACAATATAATCCCAGGAGATATTGTAATCTCTCTTGAAGAGATTCCACATGCATATTTGATACGGAAGGGTGACGATCTATACATGGAGCGTAACATCGATCTCAAAACCGCTTTAACCGGTGGTCGTATAATCATTCGTGATTTTTTGATAGAAGGTGATGATATGATCGTTTCTATCAATGTTCATGGACATAAACCTTTAAATGACCTCATTCATGCATCTGTTCATGAAGGAGAAGTTGTTGGGCCCATTGACTCCCGTCGACTAAAATTAGTCAAGGGCATGGGTATGCCAATCAATCCCCTGATAAAAAAAGGCTTGCATTTTCAAACCTGCAAACATTTCACCATGAAAGATAGTTCTTCGCTTGTCAGAGGCGACTTGTGCATAAAATTTAATGTTGTAATGCCTTCCTTAGACGAGTTTAAAGATGACAACGCTTTCACCAAGTTCATTGACTTATTGCCAGGTTCAAGCATCGAGACACCTAAAGGCAAAGTCATTAAGGACACTGCTCTATCAAACATGCGACCAGAACCGCAACCAAACGAAACAGAAGCGCTCTACCCTGAGCTGCCATTGCTTCCAGACGTTCATATCGATCGCAATGCCAATGGCGAAAGCAGAAAGACATTCCCGGAAAATATTAAAAGGAGCCCTTCAAAAGATGGTTGCTATAGAAAAAGACGAAGAAAAAATTCATCCGCATAGGTTTACTGGCCTTCATTTCACCTCATTCATCCAATCATTATACATCTGGAATCGAAGATCTTGAACCGTAAATCATCATTTAATAAGATCTTAGCCATGTGAAATATGTAAGAAAATTTGAATCTTCAATTGGGTTCAATTGGGTTCAATTGGGTTGTTTAATTGATCTATTTTTCAACGACTGAGTTTAAACAGTAGACTTCCAAAGAATCAGTCTTGAAGGACTCTACATTTTTTGGAGTTACCAATAATTGATGAAGAGATTCTGTCTTTTTATACTCAAATAAAAAATGTAGCAAATTCGAATCAAATCGTCTTATCTTCATTATAACGTCTATTACCATCCGATCGGCATACACACACCCTCGTATCAGTAAGAACCATCAACAAATCACCACCCACGCGTAAACTTGACTCAATGGCAGACTCAAAGGTTTTAGATGCCCTGATTATCAAAGATCTTCTGAATCATATCTATGAAAAACGAAAAGCCACGGCGTTTCAGATCGAGGGTATCACAAAAGCAGCACTAGCACAAAATGATAGCACTAAGATATACCAGATCATCGCTAAGTTGACCGAATTGTCCAACAGTGGCTCTGTTTCGGCTAAGATGGGTGCTGTCACAGCATTGGGTAGTGTCTCCGTAGCCCTTGGCTCGTTCGCCATAGCCTATTTCTTGGAGGACATTGTTCGCCCAATCTTCGCCACGTTTAGAGACAGTGACGCTCGTGTCCGTTACTATGCTTGTGAGTCCTTATACAATATTGCAAAAATTGCTCGTGGTGAATTTTTGTTGTATTTCAATGAAGTATTTGATATCCTATGTATTTTGGTAACAGATACAGAATCCTCGGTCAAGAATGCAGCAGATATCTTAGATAGACTCATTAAAGATATTGTGAGTGCCAAATCTACAAGTTATGTCTCAATCTTACATCAACAAAACGATGATAGGGCGGAAGTTCAATCGAACATCATAACGCCCAGTGGAGAAGCTATACAGGTAAACAATCCACAAGATCCAATGAAAGCATTTCTGTTACCAAGATTTATACCCACTTTATTGGAGAGAATGTATACTATTGAGCCTTTTGTAAAGAAGTTCTTGTTAGGGTGGCTTGAATTGTTTGATGATATCCCTTCGTCAGAACTTATTACCTTCTTGCCCAATTTCTTAGAGCCACTCATCCGCTTCCTTATGAATAAGTGTCCCTCAGACGTTCGTATAGAAACACAAAATCTTTTGAATATCTTTTTGAAGGAAATGGAAGCCAGTTACAAGGTCAAATATGAAGTAAGAAGGGCCCACTACCTCAAAGAGCGTATGCGCCAAAAGGAGACTTCTCTGAAACTGGAATTAGAACCCAACGTTTCCGCACAGGAAAACAATAATAAAGAGGGTTCAGGTGATGATTTGGCAGAAGCGCTAAGCCTGGCCACTCTCGAGTCTAATGATTCATTGCCTCAGGCAGAAACTGCATCGATAAAGTCTGCATCCACAACCATCATTAGGAAACATAAGGAGAACGGAATTCAAGAACCATTTTCTGAACGCGTCCGTGACAGTAATGACGATGAGACTTCTGAGTTCATCACTGGGCAAGATATCTTTATCGATTATTCAAAGATAATTGACATTTTGCTCTCTTTCCTTCGCACCGTGCCTCCGCGCACTCCTAACGAATACCTTTATAATGACTTATCAAGCGAGAACCGCGAAATTTGTCTTGAAATACAGCTGGGGGTCCTCCGTTGGTTGCAAGTCATCATTCAAATTAGCCCCACATGCTTCTCCAAGTTCCTTCCCGACTGTGTCTCAATTATTCTGAGAAATATTGCACTTACAGATGATCTCAATGACGTGGAGCTCAGAAATCAATTCGTAAGTTTCGATCGGAGTTTACGTGCATATCTAGTAAGGCTTCATGAAAGCAATAGTGAAGAACTCAATGGCTCCTCGCCAAACATCGATGAAGTCAGCGAAAATACAATTCAAGGTCTAAACAAAGAAGCTTATGAGGAGTTCCTAGAATTGTACTTGATCAAAACGTTCCAGGTTGTTTTGAACGAATGTCTTCTGTCTGTCAACGAGCTTGCTCGCCTCACTAGTTTAGACTGGTTGATGTTTCTTTACTCAAACTACCGGTCAAGTTTCTTTGTTCAGGAACATGATGAGCAGAGCGTTAAGTTCAAATTAGATCTAACAGCTTTGTTAAGGTCCTCTGTAGACTCAAGTAAAGAGGTTGTGTCTAAGGTACTCACCCTTGCAGCACAAATTTCAGATGATAATCAAGAGTTTTTCCGAGACTTTGTTGTCAAGTTGATGATGTTTTTCGAAGCCGATGGCGGTGACAGTATGAAGGCCCCAGGTACGCTTAGTAACGCTAATGTATCCAGTGCCTTGTCGCGAGAAAAGATCGAGTTCATTGTTAGAAGGCTTTGTACGACTATAAGCGCAGAGAAAATTTTCCAGTCAATTTCAGAAGTCTTGATTTCTTTTGACTCCTTCTCTGCCGAATTCTTGGGTAGCATTGTGGTGACTATGAACAATATTCTCTTGACTAGTCCTGAGCTTCAAGGTCTTCGTAAAAGCCTCCGCAATTTTGATCTCTATAAGTCTGAAGATTGGGCATTGTTCTCGACTCTCTTTCAAAGTTGGTCTTACAATGTTCCCAGTGCTTTGTCGCTCTGTCTTCTCACATCAAACTACGAATTAGCTTATTTAATCATCAAAAATTTGGCAGATACGGAAGTCAGCTTCCAATTGCTCACTCAATTGGATGTTCTCGTGCAACTTCTTGAGTCGCACATATTTTTAAAATTGCGCCTTCAACTTCTTGAGCCGGATAAGCACCCTTACCTTTACAAAACCTTGTACGGAATCTTGATGATAATGCCACAATCTTCAACTTACTCTGTCCTCAAAAACAGATTGTCTTCTTTAACTTTGTTTATTCAAAGCTCTGGTCACACACAATCCACACATCTCAATCCTGGACCTTCACCAGCGATTGTGCCTCCGTCAACCTCAAATAACAATCAGTTATCTACAAAACGGAAGAGAATTCAAGAATTGGCGGATACATTTGTCAAGGTCAACGAGAAGCAGCAAAGTTCTAGTCGCGCCAAGCATCCAAAAGACTTCGACTATGGCAGTCGAAGTGCTAGTATTCGTTTCGCTTCAAGCACAGCGCTACCAAGTTCTGAATCGAAGCCTTCGATGCAAGATTATTTTGCACAGGGGACTCAGGACTTCAAAAGTGGAAGAGGTTAGAACTTACCGTATTATCAATTTTGCGTATAAACGTGATAACTACTTAAATTAGACTCTGCATGTTATTTTCGTATTTTTTGTGCTTTAGAGATTACTTTTGAGTGACCGATTGTTTGTGTCTCATTGAGTCATTTGAGGTTCCAAGTGGGTATTATGCATTATTTAAAATGATAACTACTGAGGATCTTCTTGATATTTCGATCGAGAAGTCCGCTGGGTATTTATTTAAACGTTGCCAGATTGAAATTTACTCAATCACAAGGGAAAACAGACTCATCCGTTACCGTTTTGAGTAGCTTTTATTTGTTGTAGTTTCTTGGCCATATAAATTATCAATTGGCACATTTTGGTATTATTTGGTCGATCTTGAAAGAAATTCAGTCGGAGATAAGAAGCTGATTGAGTTGCATATAGATGAGTTGCCTATAAATAGTTTCTTTAAAACGCTAGTAGTCTGTTTTGAAAAGCATGGTTTAAAATTACGAGATATCAAGCCCTGAATGAAGCCCCCAAAAGTTGAATTGGACTCATAATTGAAGTGAAATCCAGCATTACTCAAGCCCATTAAAGTAATAATTTGATCAATAGTGAGGGGTGTTTGCGCTCGAGATTCTTTCATGGCCCAAACCGCAGCCTATATTTCGAACTTGCCGCTCGATGCAAATGTCATCGTCTGAAGTCGGCAAAGAGTTGAAACTGCGAGCTTAGCTGCTCCGTTATGAACTTATACAGACCTTTTGCACGGCTAATTATGCTGCTTTATATAGCTCCCGGTCGTCGATTCTCGTTCAGCTGTCACTTTGTGTTATCAAACAGCACCCAGAAAGAAAAAGACCCGACTAGCTCAATTAAAAAAGTCTTATTTTAAGACCAATAATTATTGTTATCGATCATGGTGGGAGCGCAAATTGTCTGCCATCCCAAACGCCAAAGAGGCATATGTAGTGTGCTAGTAATCTCGAGATCTTGTTTGTTTCCGTTTTGCAGCTCTAAAAAAGAAAATAAAAAAGGTTTCATATAAAAATTCTTACAGCGCTTTTCCATGTGCTAGTGTACGGTTACAAGCACTTGTGGTACGTGTAGATATGGTAGACATTATGATTGATTATTGCAATCCTGAAATTTAGCTTCGTATGAACTAGAGAGGACTTGATCGAGTAGGTGACAATAATAATGCGTTTTATATAAATTTTAAAATAAGATTTAGCTCGCAAGTCTTCGAGTTATAAGGACTCGGCGCTTATGGAGAGCGTGGATATTGTTACCAACACATTGATCAGTTGAGTTACCCCTAAACATGTTAGTATATACATTACCATCGTTCAAATTTTTGCTCCTTCTTTCATCTACAGATTCGTGCAGGATATTTATAAGCCCGAGGGCAATAAATTGAAGAAGAAGTGAATCAAAAGTTTAAATAAAAGTATATGGATGAACAAAAGCATCACAGTTACTGGTTCTTTAGTATAATAACAATATTATCGCTTATTTTAATAGTTGTTATGGTCAAGAGAAGAAGCCAGAACCGCCAATTGGGTCTTTGAAGAAGCTGTAGAATGTTTTACACATTAAGATATTATTGTCACTGGCAACAATAAACTCATTCATAATTGGGATTTAAGTAAACAGGGTACAAATAAATTAAAAACCCAATCATCATTACAATTCTTACCGGGTCATGGTTTCATTAATTTCTTGCTCTGTCACTCAAGAGTACCTCCGCTGCCTCAAACTCTCTCTCATATCGTTGTCTCTCTTCAAGACTCTTTCTACTCAATATTACTCTATTGATTTTCATTTGACCAATTATTTGTGTCTTTAGATCTTTTTCTTCGTTTCATTGTATAAGTTGTACATAAGTAAATTAGCCTTCGATCAAGGAAGTGTTTTTCGCTCAAACAGACTCGATGAGGAGGAAGGGGTATCAGGTAGTTCATTTTTCTTGATTCCTATTGTACGATAGTACTTCATGCCTTGTTGTCTCCTCAAAACAGCATCTTCACTTGGCAAAAGACTTTTCGCGGCAGCGTCAGGCTTAGAAATCTTTAAAAATTCAGGGTAAAAGTAGCCATCATCAACTTCAGGACTAAAGTCTCGGGTCTTAGAAATAGCGTCAGTAGAAAACGAAGAGTAGTGCGAATTTGCGCTCGAATATTCAAGTTTGTTGTCCGTTTCAGGGGAATGAATGTTTTTTGGGTCTGAAGAAGACATTTTTAGAAGTGATTCTGGGTTTGGCATGGCCTGTGAGTTTGCATTACTAAATTGATAAATTTCGAAACAGTTGTTTCCAGGCATTGTGGAGGAGGAGGAAAGGGTATCCGTTGAAATATTTATGGGACGCAACAGGGAGAGGTTGGCTATCCCAGCATTTAAAGTCATATCTCCAGCTTGCAGCGACATGCCGCTGACCTCAGCAATCCTTAAATCCTTTGAGCTTTCCTGTGAAGAGTTATGAGCACCGTGCATTGGTATACTCAATGATGTATGAGTGGTATGTTCACTAGGATCCAGCATCCCGTTACCAGATCCCAGGCCTAAGCTATCGCTATTTGTTGGTGGTGAATTATCCTGTTGTTGGGTTTCAGGTCCCTTGAATGAGTTGTTTGGGGAGTCACCTGAGACAAACTCTGAAGATAAGAACTGATTGTGTGCCCTAGAGGAGCTTGTAATTTGAGGAGAGGGCAAAAGATCTGAATAATCGGGACTATCTCTGCGCCTGTGGTCTGATGATCGACTATTCCTACTGTTATTAAAACTTGTGCCTGACTTGTCGACTGATTTCCCGGACATATCAGGTTGAAATTGATCCTTTGAAGACTTGGAATTTTCTGCCAGTACCAGACCTGATTTCGACGAACTTGAGTCGTCATTTCCAGCTGGATTTTGTTTGTATTGACGGTTTTGGCCAAGACGGAATTGTATTTTAGCAGCAACAGTGCGGCGCAATAATATTTCCAATAAAAAAATGGTATTTAGTTGATTTTTTTCTTCAATGGATAATTTTTGGCATAAATCAGGAACTAAGATCTCGATCTTGGCGGGAAATTTTTCTCGTGTACTAGAAGCAGCGACACGATATCTTGAGTAAACGCTTGCAAGAAACTTCTGTTTCTCATTGGAACCAATTGATATAGCCTGTCCCTGAGAAGAAACGGTGTTAATTGTCGAATTGTGGGCTACCAAAGGGGGGTTATCGAGCGGGTATTTTGTCGAAACTCCTGTTGAAACAAATTTTCCTCTCATAGAGGTATCCAACCCACCTGGGATTATTTTTAATAAAGGTTCCAATCTTTCTAATTTGGAAAATTTGAAAGTATTCATTGTATGTGGTAGAAGCACCTGTATGGCGGCAGAAACATTGTCAATGGCAAAGAAGTCATCGATATCCTTTTCATTTTTAAATCTTGACAGCTTTGGACTCGCAACTGGCGAATACTTGAAAGAGGTCTTTCTACGTATCGGAAATATGAAGTCTATCTTGGTTAACTTCTTTCTGTCGATGTCCAGCTCTGGAGTCACTACATTACTTTTAGGCTTGTTGGTGATGTCAGCCTTTCTTGCCATCCAGTTTCTTTTGGAATGGCGTCTCCTGAGATCGTTCTGTCTTGACTTAATGGAACTTGTGCGCCCGGGATTCTTCTCATTTAAAATCGTCACAACTGGTGGAGGAGCTGTATTATTGTTCATTGTTGTGTTTGGAGTTTCTCCTGCTCTAAGCGTGTTTTCAATATTGATATAGCTTGGCGATGCAACTGTCAAGTACTGAGCACGTAAATCTCCTGAAAGTTTTGGAGGCTTGTGTGACTTTTGAACCGTTTCATATAAAACATCGAAAGGACGAGAGTCCCGCCTCTCATGCTTTTGTCTATGGGCGGAGTCGACAGCCTTTTCACTTTTGCTTGACAGATGAGCACTTGATTTGGACGAGGATACAGCTTGTGAGGACAGAGTAGGGAGAAGTTGTATTTTCTCAGGCCACTTGGTGGCACCCATTATTACCAGCAGCATGATTTATGAGCAATCTATTGCTTAGAATAGCTTTCTTGACCCGAAAGTTCAGAAGAGTTTATGGTCAGATCAAAAGTTGTAGGCTGAAATCTCAAGCCTATATTGCAGTGGGAGACAATTCCTAGGGTCGATTTGAAGGGTACAAGTTGAAGCTTCAAGTAGTCTTCGAAGAAAAAAGGAAAAAGAAGTGGAGACGAAAAGAAAGATGAGTTGAGATGGCCGTATACGCCTGTTGAGACTGGAATGTGGAATGTGTCAGATCATCTTTTGATTCAGATCAGTCCTGCAGTTTTAGGTGGCTGGCTGCAAAAACAAAGTGAAGAGGTTCCTGCATGTAGTTGCAATTACTGAAACATTATTTGGACTCACAAAGTTGTTTGAATTTGCTTGAATAGAGTGTTCTTGATTTTGATATTATCTTATTAATAAAGATCTAAAATAAAATTGCTATTCAATTTAAAACTTACTTTTTCTTATTACACTTATAGATGGACTATCTCACTTCTAAGGGCTTGACTATACTTGTGTGCAGTACCGATAAGTTTAATTACTCGTTTCGAATCGTACCTCCAAAGAAGACAAAAAAAAGAATAATTGAAGTAAAAAAGAATTGCGCAAGCCCGGAATCGAACCGGGGGCCCAACGATGGCAACGTTGGATTTTACCACTAAACCACTTGCGCGCTCCGAGACGGGGAATTGAACCCCGGTCCTCCGCGCGACAAGCGGAGATTCTAGCCACTAAACTATCTCGGACTTTGATGTGTGTGAAAGCCCTGGTATTGATGAGGTATGAGTTGGCGTTAAAGTGAACCAATTGGAAAAAAACAATGCTTTGAAGAATTTGAGCAAAACTCTCTTATTCTTATAGTTATTATATTACTATTTACCTATACCCCTTAATCATTGAGTGCTTTGGTAATGCGAAGTATAAATTAAAAAGTGCTTACTAGCATTCTTTAGTAATTAGCTTCAAATAATGTTGGTTTTTGGATGGTATAGTACACAGAGCTCGAACAATAGGAACTGTTGTCTTTCATTCATTGAGGATGTCCAGAGTTACTGATCTTGACGAAAGCAGATCTGACGATATAGTCACTTCTGGTTTGAGCCCATATCCCATCCGGATTCAATCTGCTTGTTTTACGGCCCGCTTTATCGATTGCTCAAGTTAAAGCCATATCTTGAATTGCCTCTCTCCACGATATGTCCCAACTGTTGCTGCAAGGTATCAATTTTGATGATCTGTATTGCCGTCTTCTGATGCAAGTGAGGGCATAGCGCTTGTTGCAATTTCACTGACAGCAGATAAAGAGGCATTTTCCGATGTACCCCTACATATCAGGACACTTCGTCTTTTGGGAGATCCTCTATCATCTGTGGTTTCTAGGGGGCGTTTTGATCTATCTAGAGATCCCAAACTAAGCAATTCAGGAGCATTGTTCTTAGGTGTGTTAATCCGTTTAGAGGATGCGGGTGCGCTTGAAATTATCTCAGGAGGTTCAATGTTGAACAGCCCAACTGGATCAATAGTTCCAGTTTTCAGAGTTTGAGTTTGTCTGTACGATATCGGGGGATCATTTCCTTCGGGGATAGCTGTGCGATTGGTTCCCCTTTGCACAGAATATAAAATAGGAGGCGTAGGCACATTCTCTAAATTCAGGTCATGAGATTTACTTTTTGGTGTTGTTTTGATTTGAGGTGTAACTGAGATTCCACTCAAACCAATTGGTGAAAGATGACCCAATTGAGAGTTATCCCCGTCGCTGTCTTCCGGCAAGTCAGCACCTCCTGAAGTAGTTCGTCCCAAAAAGGAACTGCTATGGTTTGCTTGGCGTCCAGTATCGCTCAAAAGTACAGGTCTTTGGGGAAGCGGTGGAGATGAATCCATGAAGCTGTCAAGTGCAGACGTTCGCCGAGGATTACGAGCTGGTGTAGTTTTGCGAGGAGACACGGAAAGACGAAGGTGACCCTTCTTACGAGCAGCGGAATCAATAGCATTCTCTCCAGTCAAAGTTGGAATTCGTGCTGTCTTGTATGGCGTAGAGGTCTCAGGGTCGCTTTCCGAGCTATAAAAAGAGTCTCTTCTGTTTTTCAGTTGCTCAATCTGGGTTGTATTAGGTGAATCCAAAGGCTGTGGCTCTTGAGCTACCAAAGGTTGTGGCGGAAGTTTGTCGTTTTGAGCTTTAATCTCGATATCAGCAGCCTCTTCCATAAAGGACTTCCAAAATCCAACGCTTTCCCAAACTTTACCGGTAGCGGCAGCATACTTCTTGAGTACTGGGAACATCTTGTCATTTATTATAGCATTGGCCTTGGATAAGTTGTGATCAATTTCTTGAAGGACTAAAGTTGTCTCTTGTTCCAAACGTTCCAAATCAAGCGCAGAGCTTCGAAGGGAGCCGTCTTCCTCTCGCGGGGCGACATTCAAGTTCACTGTTGACTTTCTTCGAGTAGACATAACTTTCTGTGAATGAGTTCGCTCTCTTTTCAGTGTAGTTCACTATCAACTCTTTATTATTGTGAATTGATACATGCAGATCTTGATGCGCGACGGGTACGCGGCAGTGGTTAACAAAAATAAGATAGATTATGAATTTTATTTTTTATAATATTCATCTATTAGAATTATTAGTGCTTTTTTTTTGTTTACTTTTGTGTTTTAAAACTCGTATTCTGTGCAGCAAGTACAGTTAAAGCTGCCATTGAGAATTGAAGAGGATGTGAAAGTTGTTGAATTCAGATGAGCGGCTTGCAATTTTGGTTGAATTGAAGCCGAAATTAATTCAATTTAAGAAGCATTCTCGATACTGCTATTGTCTGTGAATATACTTCTTATCTTAAAAGACCAAACTCCCAAGTCTTAACGATGACATGAGACAATAGGTATGCGACAATAGGGCGCTTGACAAAGAAGTTAATTAGACTAACCAGAGTTAGCAGTGATCTATTTATTTTCCATTTAACCGGCATTAGTTCGCGATCTTGTCAAGTTTAACTATAGGTGACTCTCATGCTCATTGTAAGTAATTAACCAAACCTCTTCGAAACCGAAGCAACATAATTCTGTAAACCGAAGTTGTCCAAGCTCCAGTTCCATGAAAGCTTCGAATTAAAAAAGGAATTTAAAATTTCTATATGTTACTGACATCAAAAGTTTGCCCGTTCTGTTCTATTTTAAGAACAAATGCCAGGCGGCAAACTCATTTGACAGATCCGAAGACATAAAACGATTTGTTCTAAGAATGATAATATGAGTCGGCAGGGTTATCAGTGATAGATAAGTTTATGATTGGTCAATCCTAAATACATGAACTTTGTAGATTTGAGTTACTAAATGAGTATGAGATAGTTTTCCCATCGTGACACAAACACACCACAGTGACAACCACAGCACAATGTTAGAATTAACAAGAGCGCATCATTTTATCTTAAAACCTTAATAACGCCGAAATTGAAGTCCTTATCGATATAGGAAAAGCAAATAAAATGCAAAGCTCATAAAACATCTACCCCTATACAAGCATTGAAACAACACATAACCTTGAATTATTTTTGGGTATTCGTGACTTTCATGTGCAGTTGTAAGAAGTCTATCAAAATACAGTAAAAAAAATCTTTTAATTCAGGAATTATTGTTTCTAGAGCTCAGCGCTAATCAAACTACCAGAAGAGACTACTAGCATCCTAACCAACGTCTAGTAAGCACTTAACAGAAGAGCGTCCAAAGAAAAGCGTCCAAAGAAAGTAAAAGAGAAAATCCAAAACAAACCTCCTAAAAGTTTCGAATCAAAAATTCAAATCATAAATTCGAATCGAAAATTTGCTGGTTGCATCGGAATTACCATACCCTCAGCTCCTCCTCGATCTATTAGTTCATGTCATGGTTAATTCCGATGTACTCTAACGATGGGCTACATTGTCTTTGTGTCCACTTTGACGCGTGGCAGCAGCATGTGCAAGAAGGACATCACAACGTTTTTTTTAAAAAAAAATAATTATAGTAATTATTTTACTATGTCCGAATTCTATTTATACTTCTCAATTTGGAGCTGGACGCGTGTTGCTAGTGCACAATTGATGTTGATACAAACCCTGACTTCAAAAATCACTCACAGTTGTGACGACTTCAATAACACCTCCGTCAAACAACACTAGAAAAAGAATTTCAAAAGAAAAAAGAGTAAAAATAAATTAAATACTTGCAAAAGGATAATTCTCGCGTTTCTTTCAAAATCCTTACCTCTGGATCTTGAAAACACGCTCCTGAAGGTTTTTAAATAACCCAACTTTCAAATTCTTGTACTGCATACAATCGCATTTTGAACATGCATGCATCACCTCTGAATGTATGTAAATACTGCATCTTGGTAAGTTGCCTGCATATCATTATCTTGTATGCCGGTCCGTTCTCTTTCCGGTAGCCGCCCTATTGGCTCCGCGTTTGTCGTCTCCATTTATCAGCACCGTATATTCCAGGTGAGGTTTTTTTTTTTTTCCAACACTTGAGCTTCGAATTCTGCAAAGTTTGTGTCACTGTTTCTTCTTCTAGATTACTGTCCCCCATTCCAGAGTGTCAGTACCGTGAATCGTCAATAGTAGTCTCAGTTTAGAAGCCCTCGCTATGTTGTTGAAATCTTTTTTCTCGGCAACCACTGCTCTTGCAGCCATTGCCTCCGCCGCTGACCTTCCACCTATCCAAATCCTGGGAAATAAATTCTATTACTCCAACAATGGCTCTCAATTCTTGATGAAGGGTATCGCCTACCAACAAGACACCGTCAACGTTACTAATGGTGCCTCCTTCGTTGATCCATTGGGTGACTACTCCGTCTGTTCTAGAGACATCCCATACATGCAACAATTGCAAACCAACGTCATTAGAGTCTACGCTTTGAACGTTTCTCTTGACCACACTCAATGTATGAACGCATTGGCCAACGCCGGTATCTATGTCATTGCTGACTTGTCTCAACCAGACAAGTCCATCAACAGAAACAACCCTCAATGGAACACCGAATTGCTCGCTAGATATACTTCTGTTGTTGACAAGTTCGCTAACTACACCAATGTTTTGGGTTTCTTCGCTGGTAACGAGGTTACTAACCAAGTTAACAACACCGCTGCTTCTGCTTACGTCAAGGCCGCTGTCCGTGACACTAAGGCTTACATTAAGAAGATGAACTACAGATCCATCCCTGTTGGTTACTCCGCTAATGATGACATTGAGATTAGAGTTGATTTGGCTGACTACTTTGCTTGTGGAAATGCCTCTGTCAGAGCTGACTTTTTCGGTATCAACATGTACGAATGGTGTGGTGATTCCACTTTCAAAACTTCTGGTTACGCTAACATTACCTCGCAATATGCTAACTTGGGAATCCCCATTTTCTTCTCTGAGTACGGTTGTAACGAGGTCCGTCCAAGAAAATTCACCGAGGTTCAAGCCATTTACGGTCCTAACATGACCAACGTCTGGTCTGGTGGTATTGTTTACATGTACTACGAGGAAGCTAATAACTATGGATTGGTCAGCATCTCCTCTGGTTCCGTTTCCACCATGTCTGACTTCAACAACTTGAAGACTCAGCTTGCCTCTGTTTCTCCATCTTTGGCCAGTATCAACACCGCTGCTACCTCTGCCTCTGTCACTACTTGTCCAAGTGTTGGTCCAAACTGGTCTGCTAACACTGGTTTGCCACCAACCCCAGACGCCAACATTTGTCAATGTATGAGTGACTCCTTGAGCTGTGTTGTCGCCTCTGGTGTCTCTTCCGATGACTACGCTTCTCTTTTCGGATACATCTGTGGTGTCATTGACTGTTCTGGTGTTACCGGTAACGGTACCACTGGTAAGTATGGTGCTTACTCCCCATGTTCCGACTTGCAAAAGTTGAACTTTGTCCTTGACTTGTACTACAAGTCCCAGAACAAGAACGCTAACGCTTGTAACTTCAGTGGTTCTGCTACCTTGAAGTCCGCTACCACCTCTTCTACCTGTGGTGCTTACCTTTCTTCTGCTGGTATCTCTGGTCTTGGAACTGTGTCCGGTGCTATTGTCTCTGGTACTCCTTCTCTTAACGGTGGTTCTGGTTCTGGCTCTGGCTCTGGCTCTGGTTCCTCCTCTGGTTCTGGTTCCGGCTCTACTTCTTCTTCTACCAAAAAGTCTGAGGCTGTCTCTGTCAGAAGCAGCTTGAGTACTTTCACTATTACCATGTTGGTGACCACTTTTGTCACTGTTGGTTCTGGTCTCATCTTAGTCTAAGCTCAGGTTATCTTCTGTTTTTATAGACCTACCAGATTTCAATTTCAATAGAACTAGACTAAAAAGTATCTTTTTTAATAGCACATTTTTGTATGAATTACATCTTTTAATCATTTGTCATTGTTCTTTTATTGAAATTAGTTGTTGTGATTAATACGTAATATACAAGGGTATCATTTACTGTCATTGGTGTCCATAACCATGGCTCGTATTTCCCAGAAATACTTGGTGCTGAAAGGCGGTGGATGACGAATGTTGTAGCGGTCCTTGGGATTAAACCACTCTTTCGTTTTCTTCTCTATCTTCTGCTCTTCTTTCTCGAATCTAGCCATTAACCTGTCACTTATGACGAACTCGTTTCCAACAGGAACACCGCCAACAGAACTGCCACTAGAGGCTGACAGAACAGTTCTTTGGGTAAATTGGCTAACTCCGCGGCCTCCAGAAGCTCTTTTAGCCATTGATTTGGGTAGGTATTGCGGAAGATCATCAGGTACAAGATCAGGAAGCTCATCAAATTCGTTTTCCAGATGCTCATTTACTTTATCTAAATTGACCCATCGTAAGTTTTCGGCATCATACTTCATATTACCATTCTGAGAATCCGGTTTTTGTCCAAACTCCCTATGAGTTATTAGACTAGGCTTTCTTTCCCGAATTGTATCATGAGGGTCATCCTCAAATCTTAGGAGATCATGTTCGTTTCCCTCCCATGTTCTTGTGGCAGGATTAAATTTCATGTTCCTGCTAGAGGAGTTGTTCTCGGGAATCTCGGGATTATAGTGGTTCAAGTTCCTAAGAAGACCAACTTTCTTCTTCCTGTGGCTACTTCTGGACCTCAGCCTGCCCGAACCTTTAACTGGGCTCATCCGTAGCTCGGCCTGTTGCTCTGAAATTTCACGGTACTTTTCAAGTAACTCTGCCTTTCTTTTTTCCATATCATTTATACGTTGATCTCGCTCCAGGCCAACATCCAAGGCGGATTGCTGTGCCTTTCTCTCTGGGCTAGCATGGTTTGTTGATGTATGAAAAGAAGGCATCCTATTGAGCTTTTTAATCAAGTTGTTGTTCTTGTTGTATGTTGGGTGCTCGTCTGTATCTCTCTTCAAAGCGCTTGTAAGATCCATGGTCGATCTATACTTAACAGGAGCAAAAGTCGGCTCGGGTCTCATCGGGCGTTGAAGTGACGGCAAACTAACCTTATGGGATAGAGAAGGTGCTCCTCTTCCGTTTGTTGACAGATGAAAATGAGAAAGTCTGTTGACATTAAGCGCTTCATCAGGAAAGTTACCAAATCCTTCCTCGAATTGTTCATCATCTCCACTTTCATGAAATTGAGCCTCCATGAAAATTGAGGGCTTCTTGGAAAGGTTACTAATGTATCTCTTCAGATCTTTTTTTGTCAAAGTCCTTGGATCATTGCCGTATTTAAGCTCGTATCGCCTTTTCCATTCTCGTTCTTCCAATTCAGCAGCTTTCTGTAGGTCTTCTTTTCTTTTGTTCAAAGTAATACTTGCTCTGCTCATATTTTGCGAAACACCACTATGACCATGTGAACTTAAAATTCCACTTTCTTCCTTACCGAAAATATCATCTATACCTTCAAAATCTTCATCGTTGATTTCCGTGATATCTGTGTCTGAGTCTTCGTATCCATCGTATGATTTTCTACGGTTCGGTGACAGACTTGCAAATGAGCCAGGCAGAGATTTTTGCATATCAAGCTGCCTTCGTAGAGCTTCTTTTGTAAACGCAGTTGAGCCTACTTCTTCTCCAAATGAGAGGTATTCTTCGTCTTGCCGTGTAAGTTGATCAATAGGGCCCAAGCCAGCTTTATCGCGGGCATCAGAGATAATAAAAGCAGGTGGTGATAGTCCGGTCTTGTTCGGTGAAAGTCGTAGTGTGTCTAGGTCTTCAGGTAGGAAGTCTCCATACTGTTGTTTAGCTCGTCTAATTGGTATTCTGTTACGTTGGGTGTTCACTGGGGAATCCAAATCATCGTAAAACGCCTCCTCTTCTCCATCCTGCCACTCGCTCAAACGTGATAGCTTGGACTTTCGAGATTGCATGCTAAGCAAGTTATTGTGGGGGAGTGTGATGTTTACCTATGAGTTGAAGTGCATAGATAAGTAACGTAGACGCTGATATCAACTGAGTAATGACACATCACAAATATATTGGCTGCATTTTATGATTGATTTGAATTAATTAAGAGTTTGTCTCAGTGATTTTTTCAATTATTTTAGATTTTTTGCTTCGAATGACTATAATCTTGTTCATCTGGTAAGACCAACGACCTTATCAGGTCCAATCCCCAAAGTTGAGTTCCAATATCTTTCGTTTTTTTTGTTTTTTTTTTTCATATTTACCGGCAAGATTTACAGGTATAATTGCTTTGTGTTCAGCGAAATAATCCTAGGTTGCACCCTTGACTATGAATTTGTACTTAAGCTTGCCTTAAACTCACCAAATCTTTCCATTAAAAGACAAATATGGAGAAATTCGAAAGCACTTATTCACTAAAGAAATTTCTAGGTGTTTTTAATGTGGTTTGATACGTAATTTAATATGTACATTCAAAATTCTCATCTTTCGGTTGCGGCCATATCAAGTGGAAAATACTGTTTCCCGTCCGATCAACGTT